>PVHP010003918.1:0-75018 GCA_004024765.1 Zapus hudsonius | reverse complement strand
GGCAATCCTTACAACAAGCCATTAAAATTGACATTATCAGGCTCATTTTTTACAACTGCATCACTAGAAATTCCAAGAATTAAAATAATATACCCATGTTTATGCAGATTATAATAAAACTGGAAGTTATTTCTACATCCTCAGCTATGACACAGTAAACAATATGCCAGGCATTTTTAGAAGTTGTGGTTTCTATTGGTAAGATCTAGCAATGTGCTGGAGTAACCGAATATTTATGTAAGCAAAGTGGTACCATTACCAAGGCCTTAGAAGTGATGCCCATCCAAAAGCAGTGTTTCAAAAGAAAAGTATCTACAGAGATTTCTTGAAAAAGGTGAGAATCTTGTGTAACTTCAAAAGAAAACTTTCTACAAATTATAAAGAGAATAGAATTCTGGGTAAAGGCTATTGTAGAACTATATAGTTAAGCTCAAAAGTCAGTGGGTAGAGGGGCAAATAGAGGTTGGTCACAGTTTATAAACCAGGATAAAAAATCAAAAGAGAGGAGTGAACTGAGCAAGACCACAAACAATTCCCTCCTCCCTGTAAAAGTTGGAAGAATTTTTAAAGCTTCAGAAATTCTGTTTGTTTTTCAAGTGTGTGTGTGTGTGTGTGTGTGTGTGTGTGTGTGTGTGTGTGTGAATCTTTTCTACTGATATTTTAAAAAATCTACTCAGGAGAGTACACAAATATGTTCAACAATGTAGCTCAAGGTCTATTTCTCAACCTCTCTTGCTGATTTATCTAGATCCTTGTTCTGGAACAAGACAGGCAATGGAGGCAGAGCTCAGGATTTCTCATGAATCCAAGCCCCTCACCAATGGATCCTGGTCCTGTCTTCTTGATCATATCATCAGGTGTGTTACAGATGAACAGTTGTAAGGAAGGCTTTTCAGCTGATTAAGCCTTTTCTGAATGCTTCTTTATGATGCTGAATTACATGATTCACTGTGGAGCAAGTTTTCCGCCTTTTCCTCATGGAGTTCTGTGTCAGTGAATAAGCTAAGCTGTTGACTGTTTGCCACCTCATTCACAGTGAGTCAAGAGCTGGCATAGAGGACTAATTACCTTTATCATCTACTCTGCGGATTTTCACTTGTTTTAGTTTTCCTTTGTGGTTAGTATCATCCCCCCGCCCCCAGTATGAATGTCTTTTTTAACATTTTTCAAAAAGAAAAAAAGAAAAGAAATCACTTGTAATCTTTGTAACTTGTTTCCTCCGAGTCGTAGAGTCTGTGGTAGAATAAACCTGAAGCAGTTGTGAGCAATGTGTTTGATAAACTTTGCTGTGTTAAGAGCTCTGGAGAGCATTCCTGAGCAGAAGCACAATGAGTTAGTGAGGGCTGCCATCGAGATGGAAAATGTTGACTCACTGAAGCAATTTCTGAGAAGAGGAAAAAAAAAAAAAGAAAAAGGAACTTGGAACAGACTATGGAGGATTCTGTGTTCTCTGCCTGGTTCTTCTTTTGTTCAAACTATCCAACCACACCTTGGAGAATGTCTTCCTGACTTCCTAGATCCCAAGCTGCTTCTGGTAAATGTTGTTGTGAAATGAATTATCCACTGAGTTGGTGGGGTCCTCCCATTGACCACATCAGTGAGAAGGGCAGCAGCAGGTATGTTACCTTCCAGGTACTGTTCACTTACAGCAGCTCAGAGATGTAATGTCCAATGTAATCACATTGAATACCTAACAAAACTGGCAACTGTTTTTAACTCCCCTCTCTTTCAGAGAATTTAAGTTTCTCAAGCAAAATTAAATAGCTAGTGTCAGCAGCAGCCTTTTAACTTATTCTAGAGCTCATTTCCTCAGCAGCAATATTCAACCTCCCAAGTTCAATGCCAGCCAAGCAAGTGCATGTGTGTGTGTGTGTGTGTGTGTGTGTGTGTGTGTGTGTGTGTGTGTTTGTGTGCGATGCCTTTTCCTGTGTAGAAAGACACTCATATAAATGCATATCTGCTCTTCTAAGTTTAGAATGTTTGTGAACACCCAAAAGAATGAATTGCCCTCCTATTTTGTTCACTATATGAATGGCTTTTATTCCAGCCCCTGCAGTCCATTCAGCATGCCTTTACAGATTTGACCATGTCCATTCAATCTTCAGAAAACATGAGTGGTTCCTGATAGAAAAGGTAATAAAGTCTAAACTCATCAACCCTCCCTGGACAGTCTCCCTGCTGGCCTGTCTGACCCTCCTTCTCATTATGTCATCCCCCTTATCGAAGGTTTCCTTATGGTTGACTACCACCAGTCTGGCTAGTGAGGCAGTTAGGGTTATCTCTTCAGAGGTGGGGGCAGGAGACAGATATTGGCTAGGCAGTTGAGGGTAACAAAAAGTGAAGTGTTTTTTTCTCTCCTCCTGGCTAAAGTAGAAAATGTCCTTAAGCCTATAAGGGGACATCTGGTACTTCCTTCTCTCCTTTTCCCTAAAGGAGTCCTTCTTCCCTAGTAAGCTGACATGACGATATAAGATTATACAACACCTAAACCCATGACATGGGATTTGGTATTTTCTTATCTCTTCTTCCCTAAAGGAGTTCCCTTTCACTAGAACCTGACGGAAAGATGTGAATAAAATTACAGAGTTCCTGGACATCTGGCCTGATCAGCTCAGCTCCATCTGGAAAATTCCATGAAAGACCCCAATCCGAGTCATCAGGCAGCTTTTCCCATTCTTGGGCCCCCCTCCTGGTTTACAGGAGCTCTGCCTTCCTCGCTTTCTTAAGCTCTGTAACTATTTCTAAACTTCACCTCTCTCATCTATGGGTTTCATTCGCTGAATTCTTCAGATATGAACCCACTGAATCAGTTGAAGTTTTGTGTCATCATGAGCATCAGGTACCCCAACTCCTGGGTTAAAGCCTAACCAAGAGCCTAAAGAGATTCTCTCTCAAAAGCACCCCAGATTCCCATATCACTAGTTCTTGTACTATGCCTGCCCATCTCTGCTTTCACATCATCGCTTTTTCCTGAAATCTCTTACCTGTCCCAAACTTGAAATGTTTTAAGACTCATATGGAAGCATTAACAGAGACGCCACCTTCTCGTCTTCTGATTGCATACTATGTTCAAATAGGTTGCTTCCGTGTGCCTTCAGTACATACTTAATTGTGGATGTCCCTGACATGTCACAGCTCCATTTCTTTCACACATGGCCTTTTCAAGTACAGCAATGAGTATCCGATTCATTTTGTATTCATAATACCTTGCATAATGTCAAGATAGTCTCATAAAGACTTGGTTACTCTGAGTCACACATTCACTAATTATTTCTCTTTCTATTACTTTCTATAGCACATGGAATGCTCTTTTGCATGGAGTGACTGACACATAAAGCTTTTGATTTTGATCCATTGTTGAGTTTCATAGAGCATCTCATTCAGATGTTCAGGTCAAAACTTTTATAGAATTCATCCCTAAGAATCCTTCTGTAGAATAGAGTCCTACTCAATTAAATTTAAACTTTAGAGAGATTGGGGAAGGGTCTCTTGCCTAATAACAAACATCCAGGAACCTGAAGACAGTGAAGAAACAAGCTACAAAAGAAAAGAGAACAGAAAAAAGCTGTGAGAATATTTGCTGGGTTTGAGAAAAAGTGAGAAGCCTGTGATGCCTTAGCACGGTGAGCTATGGACATTGTGATAGGTCACATATAGCATACAGATTCTTTTCTTAATTAAAGTAAAATTTAGATACAAAGAAATACTGAGGTGAGGATCTGAGGTGGAAAATTACTAATCTACTTTTTCTTCACTGTTCATTATTCAGTATTCTACTATGAACATACATAATTATTCATTTTTCTTATTGTATTCATTTGAATTGTATTCAGTTTCTGACTATGATAAATAAAGCTATTATTATATATAAATTATTGGTCTTATATCTTACTTTCCCTTGGGTAAATTTTTAAAGTGGAATTGCTGGGCCCTATTCTTAGTGGGAATGCAATTTTGATTTGAAATGTATCAAAATAGTTAACGTTTTTCAAAAGTAATTTATCATTTTTCACTACTTTCAGCAATATAGTAGAATTCTAGTTCTTCCATATTCTTGTTAATATCAAGTGCTGTTAGTCTTTTTATTGAGAACTTAATTGTGTGAACATATTGCTTACTGGTCCTAGTTTCAATGATTTATACTCTTGTGTCCCCTTCCCTCCTCTCCATTTTTTCTGAGGACTCTCCTCAGTGGGGATATTAGTACTCACAGTGAGGTCTTGAATGAACCAGCCAGTCTCTGTAGGGATGACAGTGCCTTAGAGCATGCCTTCCCGGCCTGTGACTCATAAATTCTTTCTACTCCATCTTCCGTAACATTTCCTGAACCTTAGAGTGTGTTATAGGGTCGCCTTTAGTGTTGAAATCTCAACAGCCTCTGAATTTCTACTTTAATGAGTTCTGAGTTTCCTCAGTATCTTCTGCCATCTCCTTGGAGCAGGTTCTCTTTGGCTAGCAGTGAGAGCAGCATTCATATTGAATATGTCATTTCCTCTATAATGTTTCCTAAGCCCTTGTAGATGTGATAGAGATGACTTCTCTCATGCTAGGCAGTCAGTCAGCTTTCTTTTCTTGTTATACTGATGGGTCTTAGGTCTCCCTCATATTCATCGCCATCTCTAAAAAGCAGATTCTTCAACCAAGAGTGAAAGAAGCATGGATTATACAGGATAAACATAGACATACTAGACATTTAGAATATTTTTGTTAATATATTTGTTGTCAATAATTAGATACGTTGTATGAGCAAATCTTGTGATGGTACCCCCATTTCCCTCTGTGGGCCTTCCTCATTGGGCTTGCTGGACTAGACCATGGGATAGGGGGTTATGGACTGTACAAGAGGTAACCAGTTTTTTTTCTTCTTTGTGTGTTCTTGCTGAGGAGGGTAATGGCTCTGGATATTCTTTCCTACCATGGCTCTTACGATCTTTCCATCTCCTCTTCTGCATAGATCCCTGAGTCATAACGGATGAGTTTTAAGTCTGCTTTACTGTTGAGGTCTTAAGAGTCTCTGGATTTCTGCTTTGGATTATGTTGGGTATCCCCAGTGTCTGTCTCCATTACCCTTACACAAGTTATCTTACTTGCTGTGGAGGTAGCTTTCTTATTCATCTCATCACTTCCTGAAAGGTTTCGTCTGTGCTCTATATCATAATTTAGGGGTGGTTCATCTCCTGCCTGGGTGTCAGGCATCATCTTAGGTCCTATTGGTGGAATCAGGTTGTCCATGGTCTCACTGCCTTCTGAAACTTACAAATAGAATCTCCAATGGACAGTGAGATCAGTATAGGTTAGATGAGACAAATATTGTTAATTTGGCTAGATTCTAATGGGTGTAGACTCTCTCTAGATCTCTGGTTAGTGGTGATTTCCCCTTGGAGCCAAGGTTTTGGCCCTCATATGGGTTTACCATGGATCCCAGTTCCAGTTAAGGGTTTCTTGCCTCTGAGTGGATCTCTTAGCCAATTAGCAAGCTGTTGATTACCCACCTAGGTTTAGCACCACTATTGTACAGATGAACATTTCTTAACTTGCTGGTCTCTGGGGCATAGTGGCAGTGTCCTCAGCATTGTCATAATGTCCACCAGTGTTGTATATCAATGATCTCTAAGCTTGAGCAGTAAGAAAACCTGACAGGTAAATTGAGAGACTGACAAAGGGGATGGAAGGAATTGGCGGGGGGAAGGGAGGACAGGGGGACTTATACACTAATCTAAAACAATAATGAATCAATACCATAAAATCCTTGTTTTCATACAGCAAGCTCTTGATGAAGCCATAGGCATTGTCTGCTAAGAGGTGACCTGAATAGGCTAGGAGGTAGCCTAACCCCAAGACAAATTGCTCTGGCCTGTAACTCCCTATCCCACTTCCCCACTGAGATGTTGATCGAAGAGACCCACATGGTCCCCTCCAAAATACAGGCTTATGTCAAAGCTCTTGAATACCCACCCCAAGCAAAAGGTAAGACCCTATTGCTGAAGATACAGCAGACTATCATCACACAACATTGAGAGACCCTGCTTAATCAAAAAGGTAACCAGCCTCCAGATGGTAGCATGTATAGTGCTGGAAGGCATTACATGAGCTATCAGGGGAAACTGACCAATGATATTTGAAGATTAGAATACCTTTTTTGTGGATATAACCTCTCCTTTTAGCCAAAGAACAGTGGATGCTTCCCTCTGGGTTTATGAGATTTCAAGCTATAGGTTTCTGGACATTGTTTTCAGTACTGGGTATAAATCCCCTCCCACTGAGCAGGCCTCAAATCCAATGAGAGATCAATTGGTTACTCCCCATACAGTGTGCCATTATTGCACTGGAATCTTACCTGAGAAAAGTGCTTAGCTCAAAACTCACTTATTAGGAAAAATAAATATGTTTCTAAAGCAAATTTAAGACACAGAGGGTGAAGATGGAGAGATGAGATGAGTCATGGTCTTGGGAGCCACTTTCAAAGGTTAGATGCTAATCCACCAACATTCTCTACGTCTGTGGAAGGAGGAATTCATCATATGTGTGGCTGGAGGTGAGATCAGTTAGAGATAAATACTTCCATGAGTTTCTTGTCTTCTGCATTTGAATAAAAGTTTCTTGATAGCATCCTATCTCTTATATTTCGACATATGTCTGGGAAGAGATAATGTCATCTTAGTTCACAAAACTCTGGATTAAGGGGAATAATGCCAAAGCAGATAAATCTCACAGATTGTATCCAAAATACTTCATCAATGCCTAGGCTATATTTATTTGATAGGATCATGAACTTTAAACTTGCTAGTAGGGTTGATTTTTGTCTGAAAGATCATATAGAGAAAATATGAATTATTCTCCTCATTACACAGATGGCTTTAATACCCCCTGAAGCCCTTCCTAGTCACAGGCAGAGTTGTCCCTGCCCTGAATCTAGGACTGCACTGTGACTTGTTTTTATCAACAAAATATGGCAGAGGTGTTGGTATGAAACTTCAGAGCCTGGAAGTATGACACCTTATAATTTTCAACTTTTGTATTTCCCAAAATGAAAAAAATAACATGGAGAAACAGGCTAAAGGATCACTCAGCAACCAAATGACAGACTTGTGAATGAGGCCTTATTGGGAATCACGTCTCAGCTAGCTTTCTAGGTGAGGGTGAGCCCAGACCAAGACAGGCAATTCACAGAAATGTGTTTGAAACATTATCCTAAGCTACTAAATTTTTGTTTGATTTATTTCACAATAATAGTTTTTCCCAAAGAAAACTCCTTGCTCAGATGGCTTTATAAATGAATTCTGTAATATGCAGAAGGAAATAAAACCATTCTACACAAACACCTCTTTAAAAAGATGAGGAAGAGGCTGGAGATATGGAATTGGGGAATTTGGGATAACAATGCATTGTTTGCCCACTAAATAATGTAACTCATTATGGACAATAAATATATATTTAAAAAAAGATGAGGAAGCTCTATATCTAGTTTTATGAGATCATATCTTCCCTCAATATAGGTACAAATATTCCAAAGGGAAAAATTAGAAACTTGAATTGAGATATATATGAAATACAAAGTACATTAGTACCAATTTATTTATTTATTTATTTAGTTAGTTAGTTATTTTAAGAGATGGCACAAAGATATGAACCTGGCAGCCAATTTATTTTTATTTTAAGAATGAAAGGCTGACTTAGTTATAATGAGCCAAAACTTTACTATTTTAACAGAATAAAGGAAAATATTATCATCTCAATAGAAGCATAACAACTTGATAATCCAATGCTCACTTATAAAGAATATTGAGAAAGCTGGGAATGTAGCTCAGCAGTTGAATCCTTGTTTAGCAGGCATGTGGCCCTAGGCATCAGCCCCAGTACCAGAAAAAAAGAGTAAGAAAAACTGAGAAAAATAGAAATGGAAAAGAATTAATACTGACAAAGAACATTTATGAAAGTCCTACAGCTGACAGAATGCTTTCTCCCTAAAATCCAAAGCAAGGCAAGGATGTTTGTCCTCATGGCTGCTACTCAACATTGTACTTGATGTTCTAGCCAGCAATAGATTAAGGGACAGAAATAAAAATGTTTGAGATTAGAAATAAATAAATATTGGCCAATTGCTTGATTTAAATATTTATTTTAAAATAAAACTGTTGTTTATATAGAAAAGTCCAAAGAACTCTACTCCTACTAGGAATTTTTAAAGTAAATAGATATCATATCATTTCTCAGAAGGAAAATGAATCACGAAAGTAACAATATCCTTGTCCAGGAGTTATAACCTAAAACTCAATAAGAAAAATGTTAAACAAGTAAACAAGCAAGCAAACAGACAAACATCAAAAACCAAGATGCATTTAGAACTCCAAATAAACATGAACAGAAAACAACTTCTCCATGACATGTTATAGCCAAAATGCCAAAATCTTAGCTCAAACAAAACTGGCTCACTCATCAGAATAATATCAGGCCCCTCAGCAAAACCCCTAACAGAAGGAAAGTATGGAGTGATATAGTTCAAGCACTAAGAGTCAATTACTGGCAACCAAGAACAGTTATATAGCAGTTACCTTTTAAAATTACACAGCCAATCAGTCAACCTAGGATAAATCAATGGGACAGATATGGATTTCCAACACATCTCAAAGCAGAAGTACAGAGTATCTTAAGATCTCAACAATAAAGCAGGCTTAAAACTCACCCACCATGACTCAGGGAACTGAACAGAAGAGGAAAGAATGTAAGAGCCATGGTGGGGGAGAATATCCAGAGACGTTACCCCCCTCAGCAACAACAAAGGGGGGGACCTGGTTGACTACTGTGTTACTTATAACCCCCAACCCACAGGTTGATCCAGCATCTCCATTGAGGAGGTTACCCAGTGTGTTGGGGACAGGGAGGAGGGAAATGGGGTACCAACACAATATTTGCCCATATAATGTGTCTAATTTCAATTAATAAAGATATATATTTTTTAAATTAAGAAATAAATAGATAAACACAAATAAAAGCAATTCAAGACCACCAAGGAAGCACTGTGGAAGATACTTAGAAGAATTTGCTGGGTACAGTGACTTATACATGTAACCCTCGCAATGGGAGATGAAACAGATATCTCTGAGTTTGGGGACAGCCTGGCCTACATAGTGAGTTCTATTAGAAAGAAAAAGAAGAGACAACAGTGAAGTCAACCAGGAAAGCAGGCAGAAAAATAAAAACCTCTCAATAAAACTCTAGCTGTCAATGATCTTTACTCTTCAATATAAAAATACACATATTGTAATATGAAACAAGATACTAATGTTTCTTACAAGAAACACAGCTCACTGGCAAAGACACACTGGAAATACGAAAAGAATGGAAAATGACATACCAAGCAAGTGGAAGCCAAAAAAAGCCACTAGGAACAGATATATTAACCAAAAAATAGATTTCAAACCGGAATTAAGAAGTAAAACATAGGTCAGTGCACAGAAATAAAGAAGGAAATCCAGTAAGAAGATATGATTGTAAATACAATGTACACTCAGTTTCATAAATGCTGCTAGAATTAAAAGGTACAGGTTTATTGGGATGTGATTATTATTGATAATTTTAATATACCATACTCATTAAAATCAAAACTTACATTTTAGATTTAAACTGCATCATAGATCAAGCAGGCATAAGAGTGATAAAATATTCAGTCTGACAGCATTAGAATACCTATTCTTCTCATAGCCTGTAACAATTTCTCCAAAATAGGTACAATTATGGGCCATAAAACAAGTCTTAACCAAGTCTTGAAATGATTTCTTACATTTTTATCATATCACAATGGAATTAAACTGAAAGTGAAAAGCAAGCAAAATGATACAAATTCATGGGCATTTAAATGATTCACTATTTTAATTAGTGAATGATTAAAATCAGGAGGAAACTAACAATCTCCTAGAATCAAATGGAAATGGAAACAAGTGACAGGAACTGTGGGGGACACAGTACAGTCGGTTCTAAAAAAGACGGGTTACATGAAAAAAAATCCGAGAGATATCGAATAAGTAATCTGACAGTGCTCTTCAAGGTCACAGAAAAACAAGAACAGAGGCAGTTTCAAAATTAGCAATACATAAAGACATAACAAAGATCAGGATGTGAGGTCTGGCATTTCCCAAGTACTTTGAGTAAGATACCAAGTTTGACCCTGAAGAGGAGAATTTTCTCATTTAGTCTTTGAGTTCACCACTTGTTCTTCCCAATGTACCAGATAATGGAGTTTCAGAAAGCATAAATAGTCTTCAGGGCTCTAAGACTTGAACCTGGGCACAGGGAGATGGAATCAAGTCAGACCAGCTCATTTCTTACCACGCCTTCTTCTAACCTTGCGCATTCCATTGGACTGAAAATAGACATAAAATTATTCCTAGAACATTGTTTAGTTTACTATTGTTAAATTCTCCAAGCAAAGTGGTTTTCCTCAGAGATATTTGGGGATTACAAAAATCATGATACTCCTCTCTTCTAGCCAATCCTAGCGCCCCTCTTAGACCTTCTTAACATGAATGCAATTCTGTCTTTGCCTGGTGTGCAAACCAGCAAACCAACTATTTATCTCCATGCGCCTGTTTACATAAATATAGGTATCTTGTGAATTTAAAAATGCTGCAAATGTAACAGACTATTACGGCTGTCAGGACCGCCCTAAGAGGTAAATTTCTTTAGAAAGATGTAGAGATGTTCACAGCTCTCTTATCCCCATCTAACATACATATCTGCCCATGCAAAAGGATCTTAAAGAAACACTCTAGGCTCTAAATTTGGTAAGGGAGCACAGTTACTATTCCAGATATGATATTTTCACTAGAGTAAATCACTGCAGCTCCCTGTCACTGGGCATGAGGCTGATACGCTGACACACATTCTCTCATATCAATGTGGAGCAAACAGCAGCAACCATTGCTTCATCTGGTATCACTGGCAACACAACCCCACCCCCTAGTCCAAGGCTACATTAACTCTACTCCCATCACACAGTCCGCAGAGAACTTAGTTGTCTTCAGGTTCCACACACCATCACACTAGAGAAAGAGTTGAGGCGTATCCATAGAAGGGTTCACTTGCACACAAATGCCAGGACCAACTTAGAGTTGATATGATCAGGAAGCCAAATGAGTTCTATTGGCTCTACTTATAGATTTCTTATAAAAGATTACCACAAGCGTGGTTGCTTAAATTTTGTTTCCGAAGTCTAAAACTGATGTAAATCCTTTTAGAGGCCCCAGAGGAGATGTTCTTTAGCTTGTAGAGGCTGTGTGCATTTATTGTCCTATGACCTGTTCTTTGTCACTGGTATCTCTTGCTGCCCTCACCGCACGCAGCTCTGACTCATAACTCTCAGTCCTCTATCTCCCTCCATCAAGGACCCTTGTAGTGAAATGGGCCCACTGAGGTAATCCAGGATAATTGCTTCATCTCTGGGTGCTTCTCCTTAATTTATTAACATACAAAAGTCCCCTCAACTATGTAGGCTGACATATTTATTCATTTTGAGAAGTAGGCCCGTGGTGTGACGTCTTTGGTGTGAGGATGGTGAAACATTACTCTGACTACCACACGTACATAGCATTGGCCATGTGTGAATACTAGAAGTAAGTCTGCAAGTCACCTCGGAGAATGAAAGAGCTGAGTCTGCTAAGTCTGTCAAAGACAGGAAATTAGTGACTATGATAGATTTAAGGCAGATAAACTGTGATGGACAAATGCGACACACATGCACACATAGGATTTTGGAATAGAAAGTTTGAACACTTAGTAAGATTTTAGTGGGTTCTGTGCATTAAATGATATGGCAAATCTCGAAGACATCTGTGCTTTGGTTTGAGACCATCTCTAGAGCAAAGACTTCAATAAAGTGACTCCCAGTTTTTACCTCCTGGTGCACATTTATGTTTACATTGTACTGCACCCTATTAAGTATACTGCAAGATCATTGGGTCAAAACTGTACACATCTTAATAAAAACATTTTATTGCTTAAAATGTCAATATTCTCCTGAGCTCTCAGTTGGTTATAATCGCCTTCCGTGTGGAGGGTTTGGCCTTCTTGCTGATGGGCTCTGACTGATCAGGGTGGACATTACTAATGGTTGGAGAAACTGGTACATCTTCTTAAAACTAGAGAGCACTAATGAAGTTTACGTCATTGATTGGCTTTTCCCTTCACAGATGACTTTGTAGCTTGCAGTGCTGTTTCGTGGACTTTTATCTATGGCAGAATATCTTCCCAAGTTAGTCCTTAATGTTATCACTCCTGCCAGCTTGACCTTCTGTAACATCCCGAGTCCTTGGTTGTCATCTCTGCAGATTTCACACTGTCTTCCCCAGGTGAAATTCCACCTTGAGAAACTTCTTTCTTTGTTCATCCAGAAGAAGTAATTTCTCATCCACTGGAATGTTTTCATAAAATTTCCATAATCCTAGAAGCTTTGCTTCTGTTTCTAAATTCTCTTGCTATTTTTACCATGTCTATAATTATTTCCTCCACTGAAATCCTGAACCCCTCAAAGCCATCAGTGGGGTTGTATTTAGCTTCTCCCAAATCCAGCTAACTCTGACATTTGGAACTTCTATGAATAATGACTGTTCTTAATGGCATCTAGAATGGCAAAACATTCTAGAGTTGTTTCAATTTGCTTTTCTCAAATTCGTCAGTAGACTGTTCTGTCTATGGCAGTTTATAGTCTCCAGTGACAGTTAATCTCTACTTGATTGGGTCTGGTATTTCCAAGGAGACAAACCTCAGGGCATGTTTGTGAGGGATTTTCTTGATTGAGATAGGAAGATACCCCTAACTATGGGTGGTACCATTTCATGAGCTGAGATCTCAGACTAAATAAAAAGCATCGACATTTCTCTCTCTCTCTCTCTCTCTCCATCTTTCTCTTTCTCTCTCTCTCCTCTCTTTCCTTAATGAGGATGCAATGTGATCAGTCACCCCACTTCCTGAGGCCACATTTCCCTGTTATGGTGAATTGCACTCCCAAACTATGATAAAAAACAAATCCTTCTTCCCTGTTGCTTGGGGTCAGATATTTGATCATAGCAATGAGAAAAGTAACTGATAACGCCTCCCAAATGCACCTCTTATAATAATATCTTGAAATTAACTTTAATCCTTGGTCATGGGCTTCAGAATGGTTGTTGCATTACTAGGAATGAAAACAGCTCTCATTGCTTTGGGCTTCTCCAGCAGAGTTCTTACATGACCAGGTGCCTTGCCAATGAGAAGGAATTTTCTGCTAGGAAGTTATTTGAGCGGTCTCAATAGGTGGCTTCCAATACTCAGAAAACCATGTCGTAGAGGCTTGTCCAGGCTTCTCTGTTGCATTTGAGGAGCTCTGGAAGAATCAATTTCATATAATTCTTAATTAAGGGCCCTAGGATTTTGTGTTGGAATGGTAAATGAGCGCCAGCTTCATGACACAGCTGCCTCAGCCCCAGTACGTGAGCCTGCCTCGTGGGGCTTAGAAGCTAGGAATTGACTTCTCCTGTCTAGCTAGGAAGTCTCAGGTGGCATATTCTAGTATAAGCTGCTTAGTCTTCCCCCAAATCTTCTGTTTAGTGTAGCCAGCTCTGCCATTGATTTCAGCTAGATCTAGATGTCTTTCTTGTGTTAATGAGCTTTTCTATCACTGTGATGAAAGGCCTGGCATAAACAAGTTAACAGAGGAAAGAGTTGTTTTGGCTCATGGCTTCAGAGGATTCAATCCATGGTTGCTTGGTCACATGCATTTGGGAGAATATTGTGATGACAAGGATATGTGACAGAGGCTGCTTAAATAGGAATCAGATGGAAGAGGGGTGTAGAGGAATGGGCCAGATCAAGATATAGCTCTGCTGACTCCATTGGGCCTCACCGCAAGCCTTCCACCACCTCCCACTAATTCACCATATTATGAATCCATCAAGGGGTTAATCCACTGATTAGCTCAGAGCCCTCATAGACACAACCATGGGCATTTCTTTACCCAATCAAGTTGATGCTAATCACTAATCATTGTTGTGGCTTCTACACTGGCACTTCCTGTGTCACCTTCACTATTTTCTAAGTTTATGCATAAGGAGAGAGAGAGAGAGAGAGAGAGAGAGAGAGAGAGAGAGAGAGAGAGAGAGAGAGAGAATGGGTGTGCCAGGGTATCTTGCCACTGCAGACGAACGCCAGGCACATGTGCCACTTTACACAGGTATCAGGGAATTGAACCTGGGCTGTCGGGCTTTGCAAGCAAGCATCCCCAACTTCTGAGCCATCTCCCCAGCCCCATCACTTTGCACTTTGATGATATATAAGTATTGCGTCTTTCTTTTAACCTATGCAGGCCTTTTCTTCTGCAACTTCATTTTGTTTGTTGGTTGGTTGTTTGGTTTTTTTTTTTCCTCAGCCTTCACAGAACTGAAGAGTTTGTATTACTCTGCATTAGCCTTAAGGGAATGTTGGGGCTGACTTGATCTTCTCTGCAGACCACTGAAACTTTCCATCCCAGTAATGATCCTGTTTTGTTCCTTCTCATTTGTGTGCTCATTGGAGTAGCTCTTGTAATTTCCTTCAAGAATTTTCCATTTGCATTCACAACTTGGCTACTTCAAGGGGGTTTAACTCAGAAAATCTTGGCTCTAGATGTGTCTGCTTTACTATGCTTAGTGCTTCCTAGCTCTTGATGTGAAGTGAGGCATATGACAGTTCATTTCTCCTGATCACTTAGGAGTCACTGTAGGGTTAACTGACCAGATGTCAGTCTTGTGATCTCAGAGCAGAGAGCTGGCTCCCATAGCCGTCAGGTGCAAGTAACATTTATTAAGTTTGGTGTTTCATATGGGTGCCGTTCATGGAGCACCCAAACAATTACAATAGTACCAACAATGGTCTCTGCTTACAAATCATCACAGCATAAAAAAATCCTATAATAATAACGAAAGATTTGAAACCTTATGAGAATTAGCAGATGGGGCAGAGGGACACAAGTGAACATATGTGTGCTCTTATGAATATGGTGCTCATGGACCTCCCCATGCAGGGCTGCCACAAACCATCAAGTTTCAAAAATTCAAACCTGTCAATTGTTTTTAAAAAACACAGAATTTGTAAAGCATAATAGGCATGCCCACATATCAGTACAGCTATCCTTAACTCAGAGGGCTCTGGGTAAATGCTTCACACTGAAGAATTTTCAATGACACGACATCGTTTTAGAAAAAGGTGATTTGTGTACATATGCTTGTATGTGTATGTATGCAGAAAGAGGAGGGAGAGGACAAAAGTAGAATTAAAGAATTATAAATTCTGGGCAAAGAAGGTATGACATTCACTGTACTAGTACTGAACTTTGTAGGTATGAAACTATCCCAAAATAGAAAAAATTAAGGTGAAAAATACAAAAATAATATCCCTACTGACTACATTGAACAGCTAAAAGATTTATAAGAGGATATTATTTTAATACTTCATACAAATATATTTGATCATTCTTTTTAATTTTTTCAAGATATCTTCTTTAAATAAACAGATAAAGTAGAAAATCTGAATAGTCTATTTACTAAAAACATTGAATCTGTTATTTAAAATCTTCCTATAAAAAGTACTCTGAGCCTTGATGTCTTAATGGATAAGTTCATTCTGACATTGGAGAAAAAAATAACACCAATATTACCAAAAATAGAAAGAAGGAACATTTTAGAATTCATTTTAGGATGTCAGCATAAACTTGTTTGCAAAGTACATTAAAAGGGAAAATTATACACATTTCTCTCATGAATATAGATGCAAAAAACTTTTGAGGAGTCAGCAAATAAGCATAGTCATAATTAAAAATAAAAAGCCATTCTAACCAACCAGAGTAATCCAAAAATTCAATGGTGATTTAACTTTTAAGAAGCAATTAACATACTGCCCAGAGAGGAGGGGTGAAGGGAGGGATGAAGAGAGGGAGGATCATGTCAGTAGATGCATAAAATAAAAATATTTTAAAAGAAAATAACTCCTACAACTTGGTTTTAAAAGAAATGGCCAGTCCATTATAAAATACATAGGATAAGTTAACAATTTAGAAGAGAATATTTAAATGGATAATATGCATATACAAAAGTGTTCACCTTCACTTGTTATTAGAAAAATACAAATTATAACTCTGACATAATACTACTAAACAACCAACAGAATGGCTCGAATGTTAGCAGTAACTAGTGTTCTTGAAAATGTAAGACTACTACAGGGGAGCTTGGGATGCCTCATTCCTTAATCTAGGTGTGTGTCATTATGGGGTTGTTCAGCTGGTGAAAATCCATAGTTGTGTACCCTTGATAAATTTTGTGTATATACATACATACATACATACATACATACATGTATACACACATATTTACTTCCATAAGAAGTAAAACTGGAGATAGTTAAGGGAAATAATCCAGGCACAGAAAAACAAGTACCACATAACCTTAGTAATGTGTAGAATATAAACAACTTGATCTCATAGACGGAGAGTAGAATGGTGGTTACTGGAGGCTGGGTAAAGTAGTGGGGAAGGAGGGTCAGGGAAATGTTGACCTATGGGTATATTCCAGTTAAAGAAGAGTTCTGATGCACACATGTGCACTCTGTTACTATAGGTAAAAATTATGTGCCCAAAAAACCTTCAAAGCTAGAGAGAAAAAATGTTGAGTGTCTCCACCACAAAATGATCATGAGAACCCATTAAATCACACAATTTTTATATTTTATGTATCATTTGAGCTAAACCTAATAAAGCTTCAAACAAGTAAAATATGCAGTGAGAAGAGTGAGCTGCTAATCTTTTTACTTCCATTCAGCGCAAGGAATTCCATCCCCAGTCTTTGAGTTGGATGATTCCAGATTCTCAGTAATCATTGTGGCTCATCAAAAATAACCTCTGCCTGGGGCATTTATAAACAATAATTTTGGGTGTTGACTCATAGCCACAATCCAGCAATTCTTGCTTCCCAGCTGTTTCCAGCTGTACCTTCATAATAAATATATTTTGTCTCCTTTTGGGGGAGGAGAACACTTATTAAGACCTGTTGGGAATGACATGAAGCAGTCTGTCTTTAATACTACTTATTGCTCCTAAATCCCTCGATCTCTCACTAACCTGAGCATGGGCAAGATTATTAACTTTCTTTGCAAACAGTCCTCTTTGAGATTCTTTTTAAAAGTTTCTGTTTATTTATTTGCAAGCAGAGAGGGATAGAGAGAAGAGAGACAGACACAGAGAATGGACACGCCAGGGCCTCCAGCCACCACTGTAAACAAACTCCAGAAGCATGCATCACTTTGTGCATCCAAGCACCTTAACTGCTGAGCCATCTCTCCAGCCCATCTTTGGAACTTTGCTGACTCTCACAGAGATTTTCTCAGAAGAATGTTTTATATACTTAAGATTAAAATGCACCATGTCCCAATAAACTAAATTGAGAGTCAATTGTTATAACATAATGCATTTATTAATTCATAGAATGTATTGATATTAATTAGTGGTAGACCTACTGAAACTTTGAGCAAGTTTTGGATATCCTTGAGATTCTCTGTAACAACTCTAATGTGAAATGTCCACGAAATGGAAATATCCATGAAATGAAATCTATTGTCAAATTACAATTGTTCTACATTTATAATTGGAGGATATGCTGTCTTTCAGTTAGATGTCATTTTAAACTGCTATACAATCATCCTTTGAAAAGCAAAATTCAAGGATGTGTGAGTCCTTTATTAAAAAAATAGTCACTGTAAGTATTTACCTATAACGACATCCATTGTCCCAGTGAGAGGGAACAGGAGAAAGTTAGCTTCTTTTATGCAGTCTCAGCTAAGGATCCAGGGATCCTCAAAGAGAACCGCATGCCTTCTCCTCTTGCAGAATGGAATTCGTGCCTGACCGAGACTGATCTACACCACCTGTTGCCCACAGTCTAGAACGCTAAGACCCCAGCAGACCCAGGTGTGGGTGGACTCTGTAGTTCACTCTCCAAATTTATTAACCAATCTATCCTGCCCCCTGCCTGCCTGAATCTGACACTGTAAAGGTGGCTGCCCACTCTTTCTCTCTCTCTCTCTCTCTCTCTCTCTCTCTCTCTCTCTCTCTCTCTCTCTCTCTCTCTCTCTCTACCTCTTTTCCCTTCTGGAGACCCTCCTGTGATCAGCAATTATCCTGTGCAGACTAGACACCAGGGGAGTTTTTGGTTCCTATTCCCACCCAGCAGCACATCCATGTTATGAGGTTGTTTTCTTGTTGAGTGTTATAAGTTACCCTCTTCCTTGCTGGGACAAAACACCCAAGAAAAAGAAGGCGACAGAAGGAACGTTTTTATTTCAGGGGAAGCTTCATGATGGCAAGGGAAAGTACAGCATGAGCACAGGCTCGGATGTCACCTTTGCAACAGCAGGTGGAAAACAGAATCAGAAAAATGAGCCAACATCTGGCAATAGGGAGCTGGCCCAAAACCCCAAAGCCCACACACAGCAATATACCTCCTCTAACAAGACTCCACCTTCTACACTGCTACCAGCTGGGAAGAAAGCATTCAGAACAGGTGAATTTATGGGGGACATCTGACCCTGATCATTTCATGAAGTTTAACGAGATCTTTGTTATATGGATATTTAGGGAAAAAGACACTCCATTTTCTAACCTGATTTTCTCTATAAGCAATTCATGGTTGATGGGGAACTCACCTGTTGGTCAAGGAACTTTTATGTAGCAGGTGCCAGGTTTTGTAGGTAGTGCAGGTACAAAAAGTGGAATGTGTGTCCTGAGCAAGGGTTCAATCAAAGCCCATATAGACCAGTCCAACCCCAGGTGAACTTGTAGACGGGTTGACCTTAACTTCCATCTGACTTTTAGGGGGCAAGAAGACACCAGTTGAAAGCAGACTATAGAAACACTTCTTTCTACCTTGAGTTTTGGTGTCCTCTTACTTGGAGGAGGTTTTGGTGTCTCCATATATGAATGTATCAAAAGTTTTACAGATAGCTTTAATATAAAACAAATAAACAGTAGTGGGTCCCTTAAAAAAAGAAAGCAAAGAAAACAAGGGGGAGGATTTTCAAATATTTATAATAATTTGTTTCATCATGATACACTTGTTTTGTTCTGGCCTAGAAGAGCTAACAGCTTCCTTTCTCTGAGACTATTACTGGAAAATGGTCTATCTGTTGTGGTTTCCCTAGTGTCTGCCTAAGCTTTGGTAATTAATCCCCTTCAAAGTAAACCTTCCTTCAATTATCCTAATTTGAGTGTGTCATCTGTGTTCCTCCGGACACATTACCATTGCCTGTTCACTATAGGACAGGAAAGCTTTCGTATTTCACATACATAGCTGCATTTACTGATACATTTTGTAGATAAAGTGACTAATCGGGGGTTTAAGTAACTTGCTAACAGCTAGTAACATAGGCTAGGATTGAACCAAAGCAGCCTGGTCCAGATCTCCTGCTCTTATCCACTCTGTTGTTGGTATTTGCAAAATAGTAAATCCTACCATAATTTTATGGAGTAACCTGTGGAAACAGAGACATGGAGGTCTTTCTGGGCTACAGAGAGAGTCAGAGTTCAATATATTTGTTTGGAAATAAGTTTTAAAAGATCCATAGGTAGAAATGTTGATTTGGGGCTTCCCCTGAATACCAATGTCACTGTGAATGGACAACTATGATCTGGCCCTTGTATTCCTTGGAGGATAAGCAGGAGAAACCAGGGGGAAGAAGTTAATATATTTGATTCAATTATGAGACAGATAGGCAGAGAGTTTTGTTTGTCGTGTCTAATGAGAAGTTTGGCTACAGGCTGTCCAGGTTGACATAACAGCCATTTGGCACCATAACCCCCCCCCCCCTTAAATTTCCTCTAAACCACATTTAGTTTATGGAATTTTTAGATCATGGTTTTTAAGATTTAGCATTAAATAATATCATATTCACTAGGGATGGAAGAGACACAAAAGTAGAGGAAAACTCACTCCCAACCTCCAAGTCTTTCAGATGAACTCCTGCAAATCCTGCCTCTTCATCTCTGTTTCACATTAACTAAACAGAAGCGACTTGGTAACTCATTTTCAACATTTTTTTGTAAAGGGCTAAAAATCATTTCTCTGTATAGAAATAGTTTTATCTTTGGGGAAGAAGAAGAGCAGCAATGCATAGGTAACTGGTGGTGTTTGAGTGAGAATGGAATGATGAGGGGGAAAGCTTTACTTCTGGGTGTCAGAAGGAAACACAGTGCTTCCCTTTGCTACAACGATCCTTGAGGCTGGGGGACGTACAGAGAACAGGGCTTTACTTTCACGCATGGCTGTAGAGACTGGGAAGCCCAAAACTGGAGAGCTCTGTGTCCTCCCGATGGAAAGAGGAAGATCAAGCAAGGACAGGTAAGAGAAAAGGATGGCCTTGCTTCCTGACAACTCATTGTCAAGAGCTTCCTTTCAGGGTGAGAACTTGCATGGGAAAGACATTGATCCACTCAAGAACCACAAAACTAGGACTGGGCCTCACCTCCCAACACTGCAATATGGCAGACAAGCCTCAAGATGAGTTTTGTGGGACGAACCATCGTGAATCTTAGCAGGGACCCACCACACAGTGATGCGGCTCACTAACAGTATTTTAGAGGAGGGTGTGTATTTGGGGCATGGTCTAGATGCTCCCAGGAAAGCTGTTCCCTCCGGGTACACACAAACCTATCAGGGAGAGAGGCTGGAACCTGTTCCTCATGCTTCAATGTAGGTAAGCCATAGTGTGCCAGGGGATGGGATCTTTAGCCCAGCTTTGGGGGATGTATTGTCCATTGGAACCCATGGTCAGGAGAGGAGACTATGGGCTAGATTATATAGCCAGTACTTCACGATCTAATTCATGCTTGTAGGGATCAGTCCACATGGCAGGACCTGTCTTTTCTAATTCTCATTAAAGCAACTTCCTCAGACAAGGCTATGATACTTGGAGGTATTTCTATTTGTTTAATGAATTCACTCTTATTTTCAGTAACACAGATGGACTAATATAGGCACACCATCCGACTTGTTACAAGGGTTCCAAATATGAATAAAACTGGCTTCCTAAGTAGCTCCAAGAAGTTTAGCACAGTCTAAGGCATCATTATAATTACTCATAGTTAAAGAGTCCCAGCCCATTCGAAATAGAAGGGAATTTAGAGGTCATCTCCTCAAATCCTTCATTCAAACGTGGGAATGAAAACTTTCAAAAATTGTGAAGAAGATGGAGATTAAAGATTGAAAGACCCATCCATCATCCAAATATCCTGCTTATGTTGTGGAAAGAGAATCAACTCTGAGACATTTTGGCTTGGAGAGATCAAGAAAGATGTTGTTTTGCAAATGTCCCCCAATGCTGTGCTGGCTGATGTGAGGCGGTGAGGACATGGATTTACAGAGTGTTCTTCCAACAGACTGTTTGTCCAGAGGACGCTGTTCTCCAGGGAAAGGGACAGCCTTTTTAACAGGCACAGATGACCTTGGGGATAAATACTACATTAAGATAATTATACCAGAAAAGCAGCTCTCAGGGAACTATGTCAACTGCCTGTTCCTTTTAGAGCCAGGAGAGGACTCTGTTTTCAGAATCTTCTACAAGCCAAAAGAGCAAGGAGTTTAGACCTGGCATTCTTCTCCTCCTGAGTCAATGGATGTGGTGAGGGAGTCCTGGAATCTCTGTGGCCATCATCGTAGGGTAGAGCTGAGCGGTGTTTACACAAGGCAGCCATCCTCAGAAGAGGGTTCTAGTGAGTACAGGATTTTAAAAACCGGGGCTGGAAATGAAGCTTACTTTTGCTTGTCTAGCACTTAGGAAACCCTAGGTTTGTCTAACTGTGACTCTGTTTCAAAAGGAAAAACAAGATTTTAAAAGTTGACAGAATACCAGTTTTTTTCTTGACAGAATTCTTCAAAGTGCTAAGTGGAAGGAATGAGTGAAAGTCAAAAATTCTGGGCCTTCACCACCTCTTTAGCTTGAACAAATTCAGGCAACCAAAGATGATCCCCCTGTTCTCATTCATAGAAGTTTTGTTTGCTTGTTTGTTTTGTGAAAGTCATCACTATTGAGCTTCCTTCTCTCCGGTATTAGAGTGGACCTGCTCCTTTACAAACTCCAGTTCACCCACTTTATTCCCCCTTTGACATGCTCACACTTCATTCATCCTTTTCAGACAATCACTAACCTCATGGAATACAGTCATATTTTTCTTCTAATCACCTTTAATTTCTTAAAGGAGTAGTCTCTACACAATTTCCAATCACTAGCACGTTCCTTACAGTTGGAGTTCTGCTACCCACAAAGCCTCTGAATTTGTTACCCTTAAGTGACTCTCAGTCAACAAGTTTGGGTAAAACCAGTAAACAAAGTGTATCCCCCCTCTCTCTCTTTTATTAGCTCCTGGCTTCACTGGGGATGGCTTGTGTTCTTGGCTTAGATTGTCTCTATATTTGATCCAGATATTTAGACTCTTCATTCTCCACCCCAGCCTTCAGGGTCTAGCCAAGACGTCTTCACAAGACCTGGTTTAAACACCTAGTGCACCAGCTACAGCCCGACAGACTCAGGAAAGAAACCTGACCACCACACAAAGGTGTCATCTCATACCGGTAGCTCCTTTTGGAGAAACTCTTATAAGAATCATTTCATCAACAGGTGAAATCCAAGGCAGAAATTGAAAGTTATTAGAACCTCAGTGCAGGGAAAATGTTACAGATAAGAGAGATGATTTTCTTAGCATGTCCTTGCCAGGAGCTCATTTTGTGAAATGTCTCATTATAAACCCTTTTTCGGTGATTGTCTTCTTTACACTTGACTTTGTAGATGTCATTGAAGTGCTGAAATCTTCATGTGCCCAATGTCACAGTGAAGAAGTAATACAATTGGAGGTTTTGTTTTGTTTTTCCAGGTAGGGTCTTGCTCTAGCCCAGGCTGACCTGCAATTTACTATCTAGTCTTAGGCTGGCCTCGAACTCACAGTGATCCTCCTACCTCTGTTCCCGAGTGTTGGATTAAAGGTGTGAGCCACTACACCTGGTTATAATTGTATTTTTAACTCCGACTTCTTTCCCACTCTGTTGTTTTGCCTTCTGAGAAGTCACTGAAAACCTTTAAAATAAATGTTTATAAAGACCTCAAGACAATAAAGCAGGTCATTTTATCCATAAAACTAGAGCTAGACTTTATTTCAAAGAACCAAGCAGAATCTTACAAAAGAACTTTATAGCCATTACATAGCATTCATAGAGGCATTTAAAAATCTGATTTTTGGGCTGGAGAGATGGCTCAGCAGTTGGGGCGCTTACCTCTAGTGCCTGAGGCCCCGGGTTCAGTTCTCCAGTACCCACGTATGGCAGATCCACAAGGTGGAGGCCCTGGTGTGCTCTCTCGCTCTCTCTCCCTCTCTCTGTATTTCTCTGCTTGAAAATAAATAAATAGAATATTTAAAAATCTGATTTTAGGAGGAAATAGACTTGCTGCAGCTAAATTTAAAATTGGTAAGATGGAAGATAACATTAAGAAAACTCTTTCCAAATGCTACTTGGAAATTTAAAGCAATGCAACCACTTTTAGAACTGGAGAGTGGAGTGGAATTATTTGCTTGGTCTGTGGAAGCCCCAGTCGGGCCAAAGCCACTGCAGAAAGAAGCCTTGTAAAAGTAAAGATGAAAAATGTCCAAAACTAAAGAAAGATACCAGATCTCACATTAAAATGTCTAGTTCAAGAGGATTCAAAGCAAAGCCACATCCAAAAGGTTTGCTGTCCTGAAAAGCTACTTCTCACAGAACAACCAAGGTGATAGGAGAGTTCATATCAGCAGCAAATGAGGCCTGCCAAAGAAATCCCTAAAAAGAGCTCAGAGACATGGGCTAGGAACTAAAATGCTCTAGCTAGCCAACCTTACCCAAGACCTACCGTGGAGGAGCCACATGGAACCCTGCAGAGAGTGGAGGGATAAGCAAGAAACTTATAACCACAGCCAATCAGTCAACCCAGCATAAGCCAATGAAACAGACACCAATGATTTTCAAAGCAACCTAAAGCAGAAGTACAGAGACCTCAACAATAAAGCAGCCTTAATACTCACCCACCATGACTCAGGAAACTGAGCAGAAGAGGGGATGGAAAGACTATAAGAGCCATTGGTGGAGGAGAATATCCAGAGACATGGCCCCCCTCAGTAACAACATACAAAGGGACGGGGTGGAACCAGATTGACTCCTAGGCCATCCATAACCCCCTGCTCCATGGACTGATCCAGACTGCCCACGGAGGAGGATACCCAGCTGATGGGGGACAGGGAAGAGGGAAATCGGGGAACTGGGGACATCAACACATTATTCGCTCATAAAGTGTATCTAATTATGGATAATAAAGAAATATATATATAATAAAAAAGAATTTACAAAGTGTACTGCCACAAATCTTTATGAGAAGACATAAGCAGAAAATGAACCAAGAAAGAAAAAAAGCTCCAGTTAGCCCTTCGAAGATAACTTTTAAAATCTTGGTTTTCTCCTGAAACAGGGTCACACCTAGTCAAACCTAGGGCTTCGTGAGTGCTAAGCAAGCACACGGGAGCTACGATTCCAGCCCCAGTTTTTAAGATCTTGTAATAACTAGAACCCTCTTCTGAGGATGGCCGCCCTGTGTAGTTCATAAAGGAAAAGCACTGGCCCATGAGGTACGATACTACACGAACAAAGACTCCTGGGTCATCACTTTCCTCTCTCTGTTTCTAGTCTTCAACAACTTCCAGGCTTTAGACTTTGCAGTGACAGCTACTAAATAGCAGAGCATTCTAATGTTACCTCTCTGAATACTGGCGAATTTGACTTCTAGTTTATATCTACACTTGCCATGGAGTTTTCCTTCTAGTCATGTTATTTTCCCATGTTTAAAACAATGTTATTATTATGCTGTTTACTTTTCAATATTGTATGAAGATATCTGTATGGGGATAATGAAGCGAAAACTAATAGAAAGAAGTACTGTTACCAAAAGCAAAAAACGATTGTTAGTGACCTACGTGTTTGATGATAGGCGTTCCGAGACGTGCTTTGATCTGTGCTATGACAGAACTGTGCCCAGCGGTGACAGCAGGAATATATGGAGAGGTTGGTCATCTGCTTGCTGTTCACGTGCGTTTGCTTTTCAATCCCAAGAAGTTCATCTTCATTTACAAGAGCATTTCTTTAAATACCAAAAAATCGTGTCTAGTATCCTGTGGTTTTGTGAAAATTAAATATGTAAATGTATGAGAAGTACCCAGCGCATAGAAAATGCTGCATAGCATTAGTGATGATTATAGCTATATGCTATCTTATAGAAGCCCAGAACAAGAATTCATGATTTTGAATGCAAAAGTATAATGCAAAATGACTGATGGAGTGTGTATGTAATTTAAAGGTTCTATCAGCATGACTAGAAAGTCATCAAATCCTCTATTTGCTGAACTCCTAGCTCGGTTTAAGGGTAAGACTTTGGAAACTGGGGAGATTGGTCAATGAGTTTATGACTGGTCATTGTCTGTCACCTAGTCCCAGGGGAGCCTTGATGAGAAGATATAAAATACATCTCAACAAAGATACTGTTAATCATGGTTAAAAGAAATGTGTACATACTGATGTGGGAATTTTGGGGTTTGGGGACTCCCCCAGATTTATGAACCCCAAGTTTTGGGTTCTTTCCTAAACTTTAATGAAGAATAATAAAGATGCATTCAAGAAGGACAAAACAATGAATTATTGAGTTTATTTGGGGAGAAATCACAATTTGTGGAGTTTATTTAAAAGGAATTGGGACGTGGAAAGGAAAACTAGAACGTTTTTATGTGGAAAACATTCAAAAAGTGGAAGTTAGAGAGAGACTGAGGGTTAGAGAGTGAAGCCAGGCTGAAGCTGGGGATCACGGGGAAGGCTAGGGAAACTGAGGCTTGGAGAATGAAGCCAGACTGGAGAAAAGCTGTGGTCAGAGGGCTTAAGTAGAGCACACTTGGCATTGGTTGTGTGCTTTCCCATGGAGGGAGAGGAGAGAGAAGTGCCACGTGGCAGATCCAGAGTGGGAACTGGCATATGGTAAATTAGGGGCCATAAAGTACCTATGAGCAGGGAGACCAGGATTATGAGATGGTTAGGTTTCCCCTCCCCACCCAGCTGGCAGCTGAGTAGGCCTGGGGACCCAGAGTCATGTGGGGTCACATCAGATAAGAGTGAGAGGATCTCAGGAGGTGGAAAAGCCAGGAAAGAGAAAGGTACATGCCAGCCTGTCACCTTTATTGTGTTTGATTCAGGTAGGTGGAGAAAATCTGATTGGTTACTAAATCTGGAGGATGGATCATAGACTCCCCCTGGGGTTGTAGCATGTTGGACTGTGGACAGCAGGGGGTGCTGTAGACAGTGTCTGTCAGACGTGAGTTCTAGTCCAAGCTAGGGGTTTTCATTCTTGCGCCAGGATGAAACAGCAGGTGGGTTGGCATCTTCTGGTTCCCTCTGGGCCTCAATCCCTGGCTGAAACCTGACTAAATAAGCTAACTTTCTCCTATTCTGTCTCGCATACTTTAGTTCAGATGAATTAGAAACGAACCAGGGCAGGTGATTAGGTAGGAAGGAGACTCCATAGGTGAAGACTTGCAGAGACTCCCACGACCCCTCCACAGCTGTCTCCTGCTCTGGACTACCTACCGGTACCCCTGTGGCATCATCCCGGACAGACAGACACACGTGTGAAGTATCCCCTGAGTCCCCTCCCCTCTCTCATTAGTTACCCTTCTTGAGATTAAGCTTCAGACTGCCTTAGACTGCTTCTCTCTTTTGTCATTTTAACTACACATCCTTTCTATACATTTCCCATCGTTTTGATATGTGTATTAGTTACTTTTCTTGTTTCTGTCACAACATTTCTGATGAAAGCAACTTAAGAAGGAAAGCGTTTATTTTGGGTTTAATTTGGGTTCAATCCATCATGGTGGGGAGGTATGGCTGCAGGAACACCATGCAGCTGGTCATATTGCACCAGAAGTCTTCTGGAGCAGAGAGATGTGAACGCTGGTATTCAGCTTGCTTTCTCCACTTTCTATGATCCAGGACCCCAGACCTAGGAAGGCTGCTACCCACAGTGAGGGTGGGTCTTCTCACCTCAATTAAACCAATTTATAAACTTAAAATATACCCAGGAGTTTATCTCCTAGACTTTCTAGATTTTTTCAAGTTGATAATTAACCATTACTTTATGTATGTATGTATGTATGTATGTATGTATGTATGTATGTACTTCAGAGAGAAAAAGATAGAGAGGTGGCTTTAAAAGCTGTTAGATTATGATGCACAGGGAGAAATGAAGTTTACCTAAGACCCTGTGTGCCAATACATATGTATAACAAGCATTTTTTTTCTGAAAGCAATGTTTAACTTATTACTTGCCATCATTTTGTTATTTTTAACTTTACTTAATGTAAAACATTAGGTCAGAAAACACTAAATTGGCTTGATAAGAATTTTTAAGTCCGAATCAACGATTCTAAAAACAGGAGGAGACAGTCATTTAATACACATAGTTTCAGAACAAAGTGAAAATTATGATAAGGATATATAAAGCCAGGTTTAGAGCTTTTCTCAGAGATCATGCAATGGTCTTTTCAGCCTACTGTAGACATTTACATTTGCATATTAATTGATCTGCATCGTTAGCAGGATGACACAAGTCAGGTAAATTTTAGGTTAAATACCTTGAGAACTGAGAGGCAGGGAAAGTGAAGTGCAAGGAAAGAGAGGCCTCGCCAAGCATTTATGGGAGAGGGCTTGTGGGGTTGGGCTAATTACCACACCTAGTCATCAAAGCAAAGAATCATCAGAAAAATACGAAATTTGGAGCCTCTTACTGAACCTGGAGCTGCTGTTGGCTTGCTGACCAGGGGTTCTCCTGCCTCTGCCCCCTCAGTCCATGGCCAGGCCTGGTTTTCACATGGGTCCAACGGGATTGAATTCCTATCCTCATACCTTAGAGGGAACGTGTTCCTACCCCCTGAACCATCTCCCCAGCCCCCATATGTGCCCTGATTTATATAAATGGTAATTTGATCACCCCTATCACTCAGCTCTAGAAAATTCTGCCTGATGGCCCTGGAAGGCTTACAGCACCTCTGCGCACACACATTGTGTGATGGAGTATGCATTCAGATGCCTGAGAGCAGAGCTGCCCCTTTCTTCTCTGGATTCCCAGCTTCCATCTGAGTGCCTGGCACGTGGCAGATACTCACGTACACATTTTCTCCACCATGAAAGAAACAGGACCCCCCCACACACACACACACTGTAAAAGAAAAATGAGCTAAATGATGTATCCGGGAACTCCTGTCAATCACAGATCAAAAGAGGCTAAAGGCACTCTGCTTTCCCAAGACAGCTCACATCTTTGCTGAGGCTGACCTGGAATTACAGACTTCAAACAAGAATGGCCTGTGTACAGTTGAGGGCCGATCCCTCCCTGGATGAACCAGTAACAGATGTTTGTGATAAGAACGGTCAGGAGTGTTTGATAGCAGCGCCTGCAGCCAGGAAGGGTCCTGGCCACAGCTTCAGCCTCCAGCACAACTGCTTCTGTTCTCCAGCCTGCAGTTTCCTCTGCTGCTCTGGATTGGTCCACAGAGCCCAGGGGTGGGGATAGAGCCTGTATATAGTTTGCAGGGGGAAAGGCAGTCCAGACAGTTTGAAGTTGTCAGAGATCCGCTGTTCTGTGAAGAAGTTTCTTTTCAAAGCTGAGGAGCTAAACCACTTGGCAACATGTGTAAAGGACTTGCAGCCCTTCCCCACTCGTGCCTGGAAAGGTGAGAGCCAAGTTATTCCAGTTTAAGAGATGGAGGTGTGGGGTGTCTATGCAGGGAAGGAAAGCAATAGGCAAGCTTGGGCTAAACAGGTAAAGCAGGTGCTTCAATGAGGTGGGAATTCTTCCTTATCTGTAAGCAGTCCAAAGATTTAAGAACTGGGCTCAGAGACAGACACAATAAGGGATATTTCACACATCATTTAATACCCAGAGCCTTATGTTCTTCAAGATGCCTGTTCTGTAGCTACTTATTCAGAGTGAAAAACATGGATGTTTTCGTAGGTAGGTGCCACCAGGTGTCTTGGTTTGAATCCTAGCTCCACTGTTTACTATTTGTAAGGCTTTGGACAATGTATTCATGCTTTCTCTTTCTCAGTTTCCTTGTCTGTAAAATAGAGATCCAAAAAGCATCTGTCTCACAGGCTGCTGATGAGGATGGAGTGAATGTTCATGTGTATGACACAGAGTTGAGCTACATAAACGGTGACCTTTATCAATGTCCAGAGACCAGGAGAGAAAAGCACGTTTGCAGCAAAGCTGGGAAGATTTCTCAGTGTTTTTTGTACTCTGCTTTCATTGGATAGAAGTAGCAGAATTTCTGGGCAGAAGATAGGTAAGCCCTTGGGACACGGAGGTTATTTATTAGCTGAAGTGCTCAGATAAAGAGTTGTCCCTGGGCTACACAGTATTCTGGTAGGAATCCTAAATATCTAAAGAATATAGAAGAACAAGTGTCTTGTTAGAAGACTGTTTCTCCTCTTATTAGCCAATTTGCTTATATTTACTTTGCTCTGTCATCATTAAAAGAAATAACAGTGACCCTGTACAACCTAACTGTATTCCTAAAGACACTGCTAATGTTTGTCTGAGAAGGTCATAATGTTTAGTTGACCATCTAGGACTTCCATTTCTTATAAGTTCAGGTTTTCTTTCAGGATTTCCAAACTAGAAATAAATACAAATGATTTTTGAGGTGATCTCAATGTGGGATAATAATTGCTTCCACTAAGGCTTCCTGGTGATTGGAAATGAGACATGGAAGGAGTTTTTCGAAAGCACAGATGGTTCAGATAGATGAATGTGAAATGATTCATGAATGTGAATGAGAAACTAGGAGCTGGTAAGTCTTATAGTAGACTGTAACTATGGGATCAGTATTGTTCATTGGAGCACAGGGAGGAAGGCAGGCTCCAATGCAGGGTCTGGTTGGTTGGGCTATCTCTTTCTACTTACTCTAGAAAGCTGCAGAAACAGAGAGGTGAAAGGAAGCCAAATTCCTTTGAATATGAGATGATGCACAATTCTTTTTCCATTTTTGCAATGTTGAGGATGGCATCTTGATTTTCTCATATGAAAGATGCCTTGAACCTACTTACCACTGACAAATGTTCTACAGGCAGACACAGTAGATAAATCTCACCTCCTCGGCAGGTGATCAGTTGACTCTGAAATGACTGTCCCAACAGTCTACTAGGAGTTCTGCAATCCCATGACACATGGCTGGCTTGGAGATGATGAGCGGTCAATAAACATTTGTTGAAAGTTTGGCATTGCTATGAATTATTTTTCTATATATTGACGCAAATGTGCATAACATTTACTGAGACATATAGTCAGCGTATTTTCCCCAATTATTTGTTACTGTTATGTATCTGGTTCACTACTGATAAAAGTTGCTGTTTGTTTATGCTGAAGATCAAACCCCAAATCTTCACGATGCTAAGCACTGAGCTGTAGCCCCTGCCTCTTGCTTTCTGAAGCTTTTAATGCTTTGTAAACTCTTATGCTTTACCATATTGTGAGTGTTTGTGCAGATAACCCAAGAATAGTAAAGAGGTAAATTTTTTTAGTAGATTGATTTTTTTTAACCAGGCAGAATGTGTAGAAGCCAGCAGTTATTGTATGCTATTCTATATTTTGTCATGATTTGTTGCCATTGTAAATAAAGTTACATTTCTAGATGCAATGCCGTCTCTCCATGTTCCATAGAAATGGAACTGTGAGGTGACGAAGCTGTAGCACACATCCATGGGCAGGATCTGAGGTTGTCAATGACTCGCCTCTCCCTTATCTGCACAGGCTCCTAACTGTTTTCATTTCTTCTCCACAAGCAGCATGGAAAGGCCTAATATTTAGATAAAGGTATTTTTAAATTCATATAAAATCAATTAAGACAATAAGGATGACAAAACAACTCAGGTAAGCCATAGGCCAGAATCAACTTTGACATATTTCTAAAAACTGTTCTGTATTGATTTAGATTTTTAAGGTAGTTGCTCGTTAAAACACCCAGTAGATAGACCTGATATATTCTATATTTTTAAGGGACACATAATCCAGACATTTGAGCAGAGCGGGTCACCACCACCACACAATTCTCACCCTCTGCCATACTGTATGGGCAGGACTCGTCTAAAGCCAATGGGGTTAAGAAAGAATTGAATCCATTAAAAGTCTTATTTCTGCCATGACTTTCAAATTTGAGTTTTAGGCTTCTTTTGAAATGCATTTTATTTTCAGAGTCTCTCAGAAGTCTAAAGACACCGTGGGTTTATTTTCATGTTTGCCCACTAAACTGACAGGCTTGGGGTATCATTGAGAGGATGACGGACTTCACAGTGTTAAAATATGTGCGAACCAATAAAATTCCAAGTGAGAAAGTCACTAAGAAAATCCTTTCTGGACTCTTATTGATGAAGCAATATTAATTATCTCTCTGGATTATCTTTCACACCGATGCACAAGCATTTTTAAGCACCTAGATAAATGAACTGGACCCTGCTGAGAAGATTCATCTCACTTAGGGGAGGAAAATAAGAACAATTAGCAATCAGCATCACAATCTAGTATAAATAAACACATGGAGTACAAAGAACAAAAGTGAGGGCATGGTGGTAGTTGGGGACGTCGACAAGAAGTCACAGGGATGATGTTTGGACTAAGTTTGAGAGGGCAGAAGTGGTACCTATGTCCAAGTAGGAAGAGGACAGACAAGGAATGCCTTCGAGGCCAAGGGGACAGGGCTGCATGTGCAAAGACATGACAGTGAGAGGGCCCAGAAAGTTTAGTCAATTTCTGACACCTTTGCACAATCCCTGTTAACTGTCAGTGGCAATGAAAGAGAGAAACCATACTTGGGCACAACTTCCTGGACATGGTGTCATGGTTTATACGCCAAGGATTTATATGCTGGAGGCTTGGTAGCTAACCATGGTGTAGAAGAGTGAGAGCTGTGAAAGGAAGTTATCCAAAGTCACTTTGTGCCAAGAGAAGCTTTGCTTTGGCTGCTGGTTTTGGAGGTTACAATTCATGATCAATTGGCTCCATTGCTTTGGGGCCTGGTATAAGGCAGTATGGCATAGAGCAGACTGTGTGGCAGAGAAAAACTGCCCACTTCATTGCCAGTGAGCAAAGAGAAAGATGAAGGGGACAGGGTCCCTTTGAGGACCTATTCCTAATGATTCATTAGATCCTACCTCTTAAAAGTGCTACTACCTCCCAGGACCACCTCCCTGGGGACCAAGCCTTGCACATGGACCTTTGGGGGACCTGCAGTATCCAAATAGTAACGAGTTTAGTGGATTGGTCCCGCCTGTGGCTCTCCTTTTCTGTTCTCTCCCCTAGGAATGGCATCTGCTGAGTGATCCTCAACAGATCCAAGCTGATGCCAGGACCACACTCTAGAACTACTGAATCCACAAAGCTCTTTTATGCAGAGAACTTGGCCTCAGGTATTTTGTTGTAATATCAGAGAACAAACTTTAAAGCGCTCACTCCCTGGTTGGGAAGATGGCTCAGTGGCTAAAATGCTTGAGGGCCAGAGTTGGGATCCCCACTTCTCCCATAGAATTCTGAGTGTGGTGGCATCCACTTGTAATCCCAGCATTGAGAAGCCACAAACCAGAAATCCCTGGGGCTCCCTGTCCCTCCTTAAGAAATTACAAGCAGTTAATGGTGGCTGGGGGAGTGGGGGACACAGTTGTCCACAGTGGTATAGCACAGGGAGGACTCATCCATGCAGACAACCCTAACTTTCTTTGTATGTCACATTCACACACAGGAAAATAAGAGACATCAAAGTAGAAGGTAGACTAGTTGGGAAGAAGAAAGTGACCAGTAGAAGGGGGACAGAGATATAGTCAAAAGAAGGTAACGGGAGAAGATGATGATCAAAATGTATGACGTACACGTATAAAGGTGTCCATAAAAAGAATATCTCTTGCATTTCTACAATCTCAACAGACAGCCCTTGATAACAACGAGGTGAGTTATTTGTAGTGATGACATGCCTTTGGGCATTCGTGAACATTAGGAAAGTGTGCAGTGTGGTCTGCTTCTCATGGAGTTACTGGCACAGCTTCTCTAGGGATTTTCCTTCCCTGTATTCTCACTAGTTGCTTCTCTCGAATCTTTCATTTAGTCTGTGCTGAGTGGAATCACTAGATAACAATTCAAACAACTTTCAGATCCCAGGAATGTACTTTAGGAAGGGTTCTTGAAAGGGTATCTAGTTTGTTTTTCTCTTTCTAATACAGTGAGATAGATGATACCCAGGGAGAAAGTTTATTTATGTTTCTCTGGGCAGTGTTAATGGCTTTTGTCTGTCATTCTGGCCAGAGAACAAAGGAGTTAAACTAATTAATTCAGTCAGAATCTATCATTAGGACCAGGATATGGCTGGAATCCAGCAGATAACAGATTTTATTTCTTATTCCTTTGAAGTTTCAGTCAGCTCTCAGATAACATTGGATCTTCACTGTATTTTCAAAACAGGATTTCAGGAGATAAGGACAGTGAGTGCCTGTTTCTGATTGCCTGAGAAAGTTACTCTGAAGATCCCACACTTTAGCAACACAGGAAACAATGGAAGGGAAGGATGGGAACTTACAGTCTATCCCCAGCCTCCACATTAGCACTTGAACAGTAGGGATATGGAAGGAACAGTGATGTAACTTTTCTCTTCTGCTTCCTGATTGGGGAAGCCACCAGGTCCCCTCCCAATCTCATTGCCTCACCTGAAAATGAGAGCATTTTATATTGTGGGAAGGAAGCGTTCTAGGAAATGAAAGAAACCATGTTCACAAGATGACAAGTTTTTGTAGGCAGAGCCCCTTCAGCCTTCTTTTCTTTTGATAGGAAATTGGGAAAACATTACTTATAACTCTAAATTATGTATCCAAGGCCTTGGATACAACTTACGTCTTTCCATACTGTTGCATTAGAGCCTCTTCTTTTATTTAAATAATAAAGATAAATTTGTGAGGTAGTACAGTGGTTTTACAATTTCATTCATGATCTTTTCAATAGTTTTTTGAAGATTCATTCTTATAAAACATGAGAAATCTTGTTAAAAACCATGATTCATACTAAAAAATTAACAACTCTTTAACACTAGCAAATATCCAATAAATATGCAAATATAGTCATCTTTTTGCATTTAGCAGGTCTAAAATAGGGCCCAAAATTTTATACATTTGAGGCTAGGTGAGTCTCTTAAACCTCCCATCATTCTCCTCTCTTTCTCTCTCATAGAACACAGTGCTTTTAGGCAAAATTCTATGTCATATTTAAGAAAGTTCTCAGATAGGGAACACAGGCAGAGGTCCTGAATTGTAATCTTGGATTTTGCTAACTAGCCAGAGTCACCCTCTTTGGGCATCACTGTCTTATTTACAATTGGACATGACCAATCATATTTTCTCCTACATTTCTTCTAGCTCCACCAACTGGTTATTCCGAACTTGAACACCATGTATTATTAGGAAAGAGTCCATTTGCCTTTAAGTTAGTATTTCATTCAAGTTATAGAGGAGGGCCAGGTACCACGCTTCTGGATAGAGCTTAATAGAAGCATCAATAAAAATGTGCATTTTTTTCTCTCTACTAATTTTAAACTTAATAGATTCAGAAACCACATAGTTGTTTAAAAGACTATGCAATTTCAGTGTTTGTGGAGACACCTTGCAAAGTGACACTTTCTCTAGATGAATTCTGTGAAGGAAAAAAGATGGTCTCAGCCTCCAGTGATCATTATCCTTGAACTTTATGTTAACTTTGTTCCTTGGCACTTAGACTGTAAGTTACTTGAGAATAGGGAGGAAAATGTAAAGCAATAACATGGCACATGTGACTGAGGGGGGGGTGACAACACAGTGTCTGTACCACATCACAGTCCATGGAGAGGGTGACCCACGTGTGCCTTTCTGAATGCTGACCAGAGGAAGATTGGTTTGCCTAGCCAGTGAAAGAGGATCCATCCGTGAGGTAGGGACAAGAAGGACAAGGCAAGTCTGTCAATTGAGCAGATCTTGGAATCCTGGCAATTCTTGATGTTCTATGGATTCAGCTCCAGCAGTGTGAATTCATGTCATATATACATACACAGTGTTGCAGTTTCAAGCCAGAAGGTGGATATGTGCAATAGAAATTGTTTTTCTCTGGAGAATGTGTACGTATGAACAACTCAATGGTAGGAAGCATACATTATCAACATTGCTAATATACACACATCTTTGGGCTATTTCATACCCTTACCCAAGAGGAACTCAGAAAGTCTAGATAGGACATTTCCTCACAAGGCATTCTCCTTAGTTGTCACATAACGAGATGTTCTTATCCTTCAAAAGGAAATGTTTAAATTAAAGGGTTGTGACAAATAGCTTTTAAATACCTTGGGCAATAGATATTTGGTAATCTTGGCTTTATGAATATGAGGCTAATGTTAATATTCTGTCATCTCTACTTTCCTTCCTAACTGCTTCCTCAGATACTTCTTAAAGGAGTAACTAGCCCATCTGGACAGCCTCGCTTAGAGCCTCCAAACTGCATTCTAGAAAGATGCCAGAGCTCTCATGTTAGAGCCAGAGGAGGAGATGCAGCCTGGATTAAAGTACTTGTAGAAGCCTGCAGTGCTGGGCTCTGCAGGTGCTCGGTATTAGTAGAGAAGCGTGGAGAGTTACTTTGGTCAAATATTACTTTGCCATGTGAGTGTGTGTAAAACATCTGTTTCTTGATGAGGCACTTGTCTATGGGATTTGAGACATTTGGGAAGAATCAAGATGTGTCATTAAGAAAGCAGCTTCCTGTGTTTTGGCAGCTTAAAAAGGATGCGTGGGTCTATGACAGTGTGAAATCCAGACCAAATGACGTGTATTTTGGAGACTTTGTGAGAACAGCTGGTAGTCTGGGGCTCTTCGGATTATGACTTTCTAGAATCTTCAGTGTTGCCTCTGAAAACTCCAAGTCCAATACACTTAAACAGGCAATTAATGCACACACCTTTACACAATATGTTTATGACTTACATAACAAGTGTATTTTTTTAGTCAGAGATCTATGTCTGCATTCTGAAAATGTGGTCAAACCTGGTAGGAAAGAATGACTTTTCTTTGACAAGATGATCATTTTCTTTATGCTTCTTTCCTTCATGGTCTGCTTTTCACAGTGTATGGGAGAATTTTTTAAGTCTTTTTTTTTTCACATGTACTTCACTTCTAACACCAAGTGTGAAGGTCACACAAGGGAGTTCTGCATTTTCTGAGAACACTCAGTGGACGCCTACCTGAGTCCTATCTTTATCAGTTTTCTATTGTTTTTCTATTGTCAGTGCCGTACAGTTCAACCAATCCTGACATTATCTGCCTGAACTCAAATCAAATCCACAGGTTAAGGGCTCCATCCTGTAAGACTAACCCCACTTCAGATGCTAATCATGAATGCTGCTATACAGAAGAATTGCTACAAGTCTGTTTGGGGTTCAGTTTTAGGAGATCTGTGTGAGAGACTAGGGACAGAGGCCAGCTATATAATTTTCATTATGTCAAAGCCTAACCCCCAATCTCTGGGGCCTTGTCCAAGCACGGTGAAAGTTTTTGATGGTTTACCCCTGTTTGAACAGGGCCTGAAACACATCTCTTTCTCTGTTGTCTTTGTAGTCCGCAGCATTGGTGTTTCCCATAGTTACCTTACTTCAGCCTCGTGATCTTGTTGAGAAGACTTTTGAGACTCTTTTCTGCCCTTTCCCCTTCTGGTGTCATGTTAATTGATCTACCATTTTGATTTAGGATCTTATTAATAAATAGGAAGATTCATGAGAGGAAGCCCCAATGGCAAATTCAGTAAGCTCTCTGGACTCCTGCTGGGTTCTCCAGCAGCAAGACTGCATCCATGATGCAGCAGACACTACGTCCTCATGGGCGCATTCCCTAGATGGACATCGTGACTATCACAGGGCCACTCCACTCGACTGGCATACTTTTCATAAATGCACATCAGCTGCTGTGTCTGAGATGTTTCACTTGACATTTGTATGTCAAACAGGATTGCTTGCTCTATGGGACAAGCCAATCTAGCAGGTTGGGCATTCCCCTGGGACTAACCTCCCCTGTGACTGAATATGTATAGCCCTCTGGCTGGTCCATGGTATCTGTGGGTCTGTATCAACACAGAATCCATGTTAGTAACAGGTTTTTTTTTTTTTTTTAGGAAATGAATGCATTCCTTCTCACTATGCTCCCTGGTTTCAGCAGTACTTCTGTTTTGCCCCCACAGTGACTGCCACCTGGTCACCAAGTACCTTAGAGGTAGTTTCTCTTCTTCTGAATGAAGTCTTTTCTTTACAGACAACATCCAGGCTAGGAATTAAAGCTCAGATGGACCCAAACCTGAACATGTTTATCATCAAAGTCTAAGGTAGCGCTTTCATTCATTAAATATTACAGATAACAATAACCAAAAGGCTTAACAGCTAGCATGCTTTTTATTTTGCATTTTCTTACATAATCCATGAACCAACTCCTCAGGAAGCGGACCTTCCACCACGTCTAGACTCCAATGATGACGTTGTCCTTCAATAACTGACCACAGTGCAACTGTAGTTTCAACCAGAGACTGGCTAGACAGCCACAGTTATTAGCTAGAAATACAGAAAAAGTTATAATTTCTCAAAATTCTCCTCTGAGGGTTCAGAAAATCTAAGTTTAAAATGATGTACTGTAAGTGGTGGCTCAGTCAGTAAAGTGTTCTCTACTTGAGCTTGAGAACCCAAGTTCAGAGTCCCAGAACCTACTTAAAAATGCTGGGCTCAGTGGCCTGTGCTTAGAATCCCCAGTGCTATCGAGGCAGAGCTAGGGAATCCCTGGGGCTCACTGGCTAGCTAGGCTAGCCTAACCTGTGCCCTCTAGCTTAGAAAGAAACCCTTCCTCAAAGAATAAGGTAGAGAGTGACTGAGGAAGACAACATCAACCGCAGGCCTCCACACTTCTGTGCAGGCATGGTTGTGTGCACCTGCACACGCACACCATGCTCATACACACGCAGAAAAGAAGAAAATGTCCTCCAATCCGTTATCTTCAGATCCAGTAAGCACAGTGCAGCTTTTGCCTCCTTCCTGATGCAGACTGGACCTGGTGTTTTCTGCTGTGTTGTGAGTGTGGTTGGAAGGTCTGCAACTGAGGGGAGGAAGAGATAATGTTATTGGACACTGGTGGCACTCATTTTGGTCAATAGACACCAGTTTAAGATCAAGAAGAAAGAAAGAATCCCCAAACCAACTGACAATTATGGCAGTCTGGAATAAATGCCCGGAATAATTTTAATCACATAGAAAGCCTATTGAATTGAATAGACTATACTTCGTACATGGGAATTCTTTTCTTTCTAGGATCCTAGATTAGAATCACAGATCCTGCTCATGGTCATCGACACAACCAACTTCTTTCATTTATTTATTTGTGTGTGTGTGTGTGTGTGTGTGTGTGTGTGTGTGTGTGTGTACCTGCATGTGTGCCCATGAGTGTGAAGGCCTGAGGACAACCTCGGGTGCCATCTCCAGCGGTCCTCTTTTCTTGGGCTCTTCAGTTTTGGACTTACAAACTCATGTTACAACACTCTACATTTCATGTGGGTGCTGAGGATTGAACTTAAGTCCTGATGTCTGTGAAGCAAGCACTTAACCGACTGAGCTATCTCTTCAACTTCAAACGAACTCCTTTTATAGATGAGAAACCAGGTCCAAATTGTTTGAGTGACTTGTCCAAGGTCACATATCCAGTTATAACTGGACGTAAAGAAGGGCCTCTGGCTTTATGTATCACCTTCATTTTAGTTTGTCTGAAGAACATATCTATGAATTTTTGTTATTAGCTACAATTTTGTTTGCCTTTACTTTTAAAATAAATATTTATTTAAGAGAAAGAGATGGGGGCAGGAAGAAAGAGGGAGAGAGAGAATGGATGCCCCAGGGCCTCTAGCCACTGCAAACAAACTTCAGAAGCATGCACCACTTTGTGTATCTGGCTTTATGTGGGTACTGGGGAATCGAACCCAGGTTGTTAGGCTTTGCAGACAAGCGCTTTAATGATGAACCACCTCTCTAGCCCTGCCTTTACTTTTAAAGTGCTTTTCTGTTAATACTGTTCAAAAGAGTTTATTTTGTTGTTGCTTTTTGCTTTTTGCAGACCTGGGGATTGAATGCAGGGCCTCACATTTGCTAGGCAAGCTCTCTATGACTGAGCTGTAACCCCAGCCCTCTATTTTCACTTTCTGATTTTGAAACAGGGTACCACTAAGTTGTCCAGGCTGGCCTTGAACTTGCAATCTTCCTGCCTCAGGTTTAGAAGTAGTTCTAATTCTAGCTGTGGGCCACCAGAACCAGTTTCAAAGGATTTTGATGACTACACGGTAGCCTTCAAAAGGAAGTTTTTCCATTGTTAGCTATCAGATACTTACAACTGCAATTAGAATATATAAGCAACATGAGAGAAGAGAGAACGCATAGTAACTAAAAACCCAGTCCCTGAAATGAGATCAATTAGGATCCTGTCATTTGCTCCATGGACTTGGGCACATCTCCTGGCTTCTCGGGGAGCAGCTGAACTTCCCTCTCATCCCTTGTTATGAGCACCATGAAAGGGTGTGTGCACCTTGCACATGGAGTGAGCCACTCGCCTAGCTGGGAAACACAGTTTCTCTGTGTGTGCTTCACCTGGACAGCAGGAGCAAGTCACAGAAAGGATCGATACAGGGGAATGGGAGGAAGTGAAAACCATCTTCTCCCTAGAGAGCCACGCAGAAGGCACGAGAGTGGAGTCCATCACAAGGATCATGAGAAAGCAGAGGAGGCATGTGGAAGACAGGAGGGAGGAGAGGAAGGGTCACCGACAACCCGGCTGAGGCTGGGGTGTTGAGTCAGTGGGCTAATGACAGGATCTGGGTGTCTGGAAAGGAGCTCCTTCTAGAAACAGGTCAGAGTTCATTCTTCTGAACTCTGTCCTCCTTTGCAAGGAATTTTGAGATGATATCAGGTCAGAAAACTCTTCCTGAACCATGTTAGAGTTTCTAAATTTATATTTAAATAGTTGCTAGTTATAAATTTGACTTAAATAACAGCTGTAATTTCCATGTGCAAGACTCTGGGGATCAGTTCGCAGCCTGTGTTGGATAAATGAAGTGTGTGTGTGTGTGTGTGTGTGTGTGTGTGTGTGTGTGTGTGTGTGTGTGTGTGTGTGAAGGATGAGGTCTGGCTTAAACTTTTGAGAAAAAGACAAATGGAGAAATATGGAGACAAGCAGCTGGTCCAGGGGAGAGAGAGTCAACAACTAAAGGCTGAAACCTGAGCTTCAGTAAAGGTGAAAGTAACTAAGACTAACCCAGAGCACAGATCAGTGGAACGGGACCTGAGAACATGGCTGGCTTTCAGTCTGTCCTTTAGATCATGGATCAAGTCTACCAAGCAAGTGGAACGAGGGTGTAATCATCTCCTATTTCTGCTGCAACAATTGTCCCAAGCTTGGTGGCTTTGAGCAACATAGATTTATTATCAAGTTCTAGAGGTCAAAATTCTGAAATAGGCCCCGGGAAATTGATTTCTTATTTTTTTCATGGTCTTGAGGCCACCTGCATTCCTTGGCATGTGGTCCCATCTTTCATGTTCACAGCCATCAATGAGCAGTTTTCAACAATGAGCTGTTTCCATTGTTACATCAGCTTAAGACTCCCCCAAGCCTTCCTCCTACAATGATCCTGTGATGACAGTGTGATTACTATGTGATTATGGTGGGTCCACCCAGAAAGTCAGAATAATCTCCTAACCTCAAGATCCCAAACTTAATCCATCTGCAAAAGCCCTCTGCCACACAAATTACCAACATGCCCCAGGGACTAAGATGTGGACCTCTTTGTAGTGTTACTGTTTAGTTTTTAATGGAGAGAGATATGGGAATAAAATTTCATGTGACTCCCTTGCTCTCCCCAGCTACTCTTCCAGCATGGTCTAGAAATTTCTTTGACATAGGCCATGCCTTACCAAAGGTTTGTGAAGATATTTTTCCACTTAGAAGATAATGCTCTTCCCTTCTATTTTCTGTGGGATATTAATAACACGCTTTCCAGCCACCGTTCCCCAGGTCTTTTTCCCTTGGTGTGCTCTGTATCTTAGTCTTCTGTCAATTGTAACTTTCATCTGCAATGTGTAGCTACATTTTCACGTGATGGCTCATGTCTGCCCCAAGACTACTGTAATACATGCAAGTGTTAGTCAAGATCATGGTTTCTGGGCTTGGAAAGATGCTCTCAGTGTTTAAAGGTGCTTGCTTAAAAAAAACCAATGGCCTTTATTTGATTCCCTGGAATTTACATGAAGCTAGATGCAAAAAGTGGCGTATGCATCTGGAACTTATTTACATTGGCAAGAGGCCCTGGTGCACCCATCTTTCTCTGTTTCTGTCTCTGTCACTCTTTCAAATAAATAAATATTTTTTTTTTCCCAAAAAAGATCATGGCTTTCATCTTGTGGTAACAGAGTGATTGGTGTCCTGGTTCCTGGAATCTATTCCAACAATAAACCTAAGTCTCCCTTAGTAACTCAATTCCCAGTGACCACATAATCTAGGAAGGTTCCCTTAGGTCTTCCATGTGTGAAAGCCACAGGGCAAACTGCATTGGTCACTGGGAGGAAGGAGAAGGGCTGCGTTATAATGTAACTCATTATAGACAATAAAAAAAAAGCTGGGGAGAAAGTTTCAAAACCTGTGATCCTATAAAGATGTGCCTGGGCCTTCAAAGCATCTTGGAAAATTTTAGGAAGTATTTTAGGAAAATTTTAGAAAGAATCCCTAGAGAGCTTAGAGGACAGGAAGAGAGCTTTACTGTCCAGACAAATACCCACTCTTCTTCCCTGGCACACTATCTCAGCCAGATCATTTATCCCAACTATCCATCCTTTGGGGAAACTGCTTCTAACTCTCCCCAAGGGAGAAGCTAGTTCTCCATTCCTTGACCTCTCACAGAAACTTGACTTATCTTTCCTGTGGTTCGTATTGGTTTCTTTAATTATTTGAGACAAGGTCTCACTATGTAGCCCAGGCTTGCCCCAAACATGTGACCCTCAGCCTAACCAGTGTGGAGATAGCAGCTGCACACCACCACACCAGGGTCATGTCCTTTCCTGCTCTATTTGCCTCAGATGCAAGTTTGGTTAGCTATTTGATGGTATATCACTTGCATCATAACCACACGGGGTAGATATTGTCCTATCACTATGTTACCAGAGAACAGTTCAATGTCTGAGCCAGGGTTAAACTGGAAAGAAAACCCAAAGTCAAAGCTTAGCTCAAAGCATGCCACGTCCGAATCAAGGACTCTTACTACAAGTTGAAGTCATAGTCCAGTAAAATGTCTTCTACTTGCCTTCTGTATAGAATGGAAACCACTTGAGGTCAAAAATGCTTCTTATTTTGTAAAATATCCCCATAGAATCTAGGACAGGGCATGATGAATAGAAGTTACTCTACTAAATTAGTGCAGAAATGTGTGTGTGAATCATTAAATAGATCTTGGAAATAGAAATGTTAGGAATAACAAGCTGCTCTTACAACATTTTGGAAGAAAGAGAAGAGATTGTTTGAAATTTAATTATGTGCTACAGAAACAGTTCTCTTGTTCCTCATTGCGAGTTCATTCTTTCCTTCAAAATATCCTTTTAGTAATTTGGAAAACATATTGAACAAATGTTATGATTGTTTAAGGGAATGAATTTGTATCGACTACAGAAATGCATTGTTTGAGAACCGATTAAGTTCCGGAAGGCATAGCTTTATTAAGTGATGAAATACCAATTAATATTTATTAAGATCTCAGCTAATTTACTTTACTTTTCTGCTTCTTTCTTCACTCTCCAATACTCTTTATTACTTCTTTTATCTTTTCTGAGATATTAATTGAGCTGAAGGTAGAGACATATCCAACAATAAACTTTCAGTCGATGAAATCCCTCTTAATAACTGAAAGTAGAAGAGCATGGGGATGCTCCCGGCTGTGGGTAACACCGGCTATCACAGTCTTCTCAGGGAAACTTCTGACCCCTCCACCTCTGGAGCTCAGAATAGCCATAACTATGTCTTCTTTAACTGAAGGGCCAGTTCCCACCATTCATTATCTAGCCTCCAAACTGAATTACCAAAAGTCTAGCAGTCCTGCCAACACTATCTTGAATAAGATGGGGAAATAAAGGTCAAAGGGAAATGAACTTGTTCTGTCCTGTCCATCTTGTTACTGCACTGTCCTCATTGTCACCCCTCAATAATCCACTCTGTATGATGAGTATGTCAGAGGCAGGATATCATAGCATGGAAAACGTCTCAATGTCCATGGGACTCCTTGAGTAAGGAGTGGACAGTACTTTGGAAACCCAATGCTATTTCAAAATATAAAAGAAAAGAATATCACAAGGGCAGGGATAACAACATGACTGAGTTGTGATAGAGACCCTCAGGGGTCTCAAAACTCCTGTCCTTAGTTACCTCACATAAGTGTCCTCAGTGAAGAGCCTAGCAATCTGCCTACGCTCGGCTTTCAGAATTGATGGCATTGTTACCAGGTGGAGACCTTGTGAACAGAGCTTATCCTGAATGTCAATCGAACGGACCTCTGTGATGAATATGCTATTCTCTCCTCTCCATTCATCCATTCGATATTCTGTGTACACAACAATGCCATGATAGGAACGGCCCCAGGAATAATTCACAGTATTTACTCTGTACCCAGTGCTGTTCTAGAGAGTTCCATGCACTAGCTTACTATCCTCACAAGCTATTGTCATCACCCCGTTGCATAGAAAAGTGGATTGTTGAATTTAAATAATGTGTCAAAGGCTCCCTGCCTGATGGTAGGAGTTGGAGTATGAACTCAATCAAGTTGGACCAGTCTGGATCTGGAGTTTCTATCACCCCAACAGTTAAAGCAATCTGGTAGTACTTGGGTTGACGACCCACCTTCAAGGAGCTTTCTAGTTAACTAGGAATACAGACAGCTGGAACTTCTAGACATAAACTCACAAAAAAGCAAACAACAAGAAAGCCTTGGTTAACTCCACGAACCCACACTGTCCTCATTGTTAGCAGAAGAAATGCATTCTGTCTCTTGCTCTGCAAATGATTAGTTACGAGTACTTGGGAAACATCTTTTAATTTCTATAAACTCATTTTTTAACTTTTATAATAAGGGAAGCAAATTGAAACTCCTTAAGGTGCCTTAAATATGCCCTTATTTAAACCAGGCATGGTGGTCCATGATCGTAATCCCAGCACCAGAGAGGTAGAAGGAGGTCATTTTCAGCTGCATAACCACCAGGGGCAGAGGAGGGCTGTGGTTCAGTGGGTAGAGTGCTTGCCCAGCATACATGAGGCCCTGGTTCAACTCCAGCATCACATAAAACTGGATGTGCTGATTCACATTGGTAATCCCAAGACCTAGGAGGTAGAGGCAAGAGGATCAGAAGTTCAAGGTAATCCTCAGCTACATCTAATGAGTTCCAGGCTAGCCTGAGCTCCATGAGACTGTCTTTAAAAATCTCTATTTTGTGATTTTATAGTAGGGAAAAGAGGAAGTAGACAAAATTGGGTTGGCAACAGAGGCTTGGAGAAAAGAATGAGACACATCTGATCCTAGTGGATTAGAAGAGCTCCTGAGTCAGAAACTCAGAAACTCGGGCCCAGGTGGCAGCCTATATGTTATACCAGACCAGGTACCATCCAGGAGCAGACTGACGTGTGAGGAAGCACTGTGGGTGGTGAGAGAGTCCCTGGGGCTGAGCAGGGAACTCAGAAGGCCCGTGAAGTAGAGAGCCCTGGAGGTATTGAGGGAGAAACATGAAAATAGTGCAGTTGGATGCCACAATGATTCAGTGCTGGAGAAAAGTGGTAAATTTAGGCATGGAGAAAAATAAAGAGAATGCTTAAAGAACATTCTAGAAAGATGAAAGAATGGATGTGATAGATTAGCTATTGTCTGATATGGTTCCAAGAAAGTACAGATTAGGAGACTAAGTCCATTGTAGTAAAGGGTAAAATGGAATGCTGGGATAATCTCAGGTCCTGGCTTTCTAATTTATATACCAAAAATGCTAAATGTTATAATTATAAACCCTTAACTGAATAAGTTAGAGAGATAACAGAGGCATTGTCACTAACTTTCTCTCTTTTCTTTTTTAATTAAAGACAAAAGAACTCAAGTTACTTCCATAGGATCACACAGCAAGTTGATGGCTGGATTGGCGACAGTAGGGTTTATTCACAGCAAATGTTACTGTGTTTTCCTCTTAACCCCAATTATTGTCTTTTATGTTTGAAAGCTGTCATTTTTCTTGTTAATAAGCTATCTGTTTTCCTTCCTTAGCACAGAAGTTTCTGTAAGTAATAATCATATTAGGAATAATAAATGGTGCCATCTATGGGTACTATGGTAAGTGAGTAAGGTGCAAATATAATTGTCCCCCATAGACCCTGATGAGGTAGGTGGCATTATTGTCTGCATCTTACAGATGAGAAAACAAATAAAGCATGGTTGAGAAACTTGCTAGAAGTCACATGTGCAATGAGATAAGCCTGGGTACTCTGGTCTGATATCCATGCCCTTTATCACTGTGTTATTCTATTGCACATCTGTAAAGAGAAGGAGCTTGGTTTGGGTATCCACTCCATCTCCTGGTTAAGGGCTTCGTGTTCCACTTGGCGTCTCTCTCAGAACAGTCTCTCTACATGTAAGCTAGTTGCTTTACAAACCCTTTCAGTTGCAGAACCTGAGAGGGGATTCTCACCAGTTAAAATATTTTTTTTCCTGCCAAGTGCAGGGAAGAGATTAAACACAGTTCAATGTGTTGTGACTATAAAATAAACTGCTGATCTGGAAAGTATCACATGATGTCACTTGGACAGATCCAGGTGGCCATGTGACTCGCCTCTTGATGACTTTACTTAGGAATGGAAATTTCACATCTATTGTTCACTATTTCCATGGTTTCATCACAACTATGGACTTTAAATTCTCCCAAACAGAACACCTCCTATTTCAATGAGCAATCTCTTTTTTTGTGGGAGCTTTTTTTATACTTACAGAAGGCTGATTTTTAAATCATTTTAATTGGATACACTTTTTAAATTTTCTTGTTTGAAAACTCAGAACCTGGCAGTCACTCTGGAATTCTTCTGCTTGGATGTAGGACCTGGGTATCACTTGATGTATCACTTTCTGGGTATTATATTGAGTGTGGCTGCAAGCTCTGCTGCTTAGGATCCTGTATCCTTACAGCTACATCCATCCATCCATCCACCTACCCACCCATCCATTTCTACCATCCTCCCATTGCCCTGGAGTGTAGGGCTATGTAAAAGTGTGTGCAGTAGCTACAGGAATGGGTTCAGTTAGTTCTGGACTAGAGCCTTAAACTACAGTAATCTGACTTTATCTCTGGGAGTGTCTCCCTCTCCCCTCTTTATTAGTTTTTGCTTTTACCTCTCATTAAACGTAGCATTCTTGGTCCTGCTTATTTAAAATAAGCTATCACACTTCCTCAATGATTTGAGGGTTTGGAAAACATACCCTGTCTTATAGTACATCTTTCATTACCATCTGTTTTTGGCTCATGACACCCTCAGCACCCTGAACCCCCAGATAGGAAAGCACAAATGCCTTCTGCTACCTTTCTAGTAAGAAGAAAACTACATGTAGAGGAACATATGAATGAATACCTCAATAACTTCACATATGTCTGTCATAGTTTATATTTCTTGTGCCACCTTTATGCTTATGTGGTTGGCTTGGGAATTAAACTCAGGCCAGCAGGCTTTGCGGGCAAGTGCCTTTAACCACTAAGCCATCTTCCCAGCTCCTGTGTTGTTATTGTAAAAGGTCTATAGGTCACTTGATTTCTTTTGTTTATTTGTTTGCTTTGAGACAAGTTTTCATACAGTCTAGGCTGGCCCCTGAGCCAGGACCACACTCTGAGTACTGCTGATCTGTTGTACAAACACTATGCTGTCACTTTCTGCCTCTAAGCTCCCCCATTACCAGCCTTCTTTCCCACTGTATCACACAACTTCTTGCACACATGGTTGTGCTGGTCTCCTAAATGTCTTGCACGCATCTGACCCTCCTCTTCCCTACTACACACCAGCTTAAAACCCTTCTTATCTTCTAGGCCCAGAATAATTTCAGTTCCTGAAAGTAAGATCACCATACATCCTAAGTATGTAAGAGAAGCCAACACATAGCACACATACAATGAAACTAAAATGCTTGACAAATGGATGTACAGTGTTCACATAATTTATTCCATAATTTCAACAGCTCCAGCTCTTTGTGCCTTGAATACACCTGGTAAGAAAAGCTCACTAACTCCCAGTATTATCTGAGGAGGAATTTTGATACTGTTGTAGCTAATATCAGGCAACAACAACGAAACCCTTCAGAATCAATTTCTGGGTACAGAATCAGCCAGGGATCAAGCGCAGGTAGAACCTCCAGAGGCCAAAGAGTTTGTTGCATTTCTACAAACCATAAACTATGAGCAGGGTTTCCCACAACAGTGTCACCAGTCCTGATGACATCAGCGTCCTCACTGGGACTAAAGAGAGACCAACTAGCACAATGTAAAACTCATTTCTAACATACATTCTGTTAACTGACAATGCCTCTGGTGTTAATCTTCAGAAGGTCAGCTGAAATACCTACCAATGTCCCCCCTGGAGCCTGGGCTTTGTAAAATATTTCATACCACCACTGATAAGTGGAATCCTGCTTAGAGACAGTAGTAACGAGTTCTTCCTCCATGATGTCACACAACAGCAATGACAACCTTCTTAAATTATATCCATCTTAACATTTCCCATTACTTTTACCCTTTCTTGTGTGTCTGTCTCAGCAAACTAAAATATAATTTCTGTCAGGTGACCATGTCTTTTTGTTTCACAAGGAAATTCAAAACATATAACCATGTATGGCATATATCAGGCATACAGCAAAGGTATTTTTAGTTTGGTAGGTAAATAAGCAAAAGGAGAAATTACATAAAGACGAGCTTATCATAGCCTCCCTGATCCTATGAAATAAAGCTGACTTATTTAAAAGCATGCCCAAGGCCTCTTGTTGGGGTTTCTGGTGGACAGTTTGGATCAGATGAGGTCAGAGCTTGGACACAAAAAACCCCACAATAGTTGTTGTTTGGCAAGGATGGTCATCCTATCATTTCTTCATATTTTCGTCATTTGGATCCCTGAAGAATCATTTGTACTAATAAATCATGTGCATCAGCCTGTTAAGTATTTGCTCAATAACTGGTTTTCATAATGTATACATATATTAGTGGTTAGTCTTGCTTTCATGAACAGTGAGTTGTGAAACAATCACCCTCAACTTATTAACTAAGTCATTTGCCAGATTATAACCTTTGTTAAATATGTAAATAGGGTAAGAAAGTAAGAATATATTTTACTGTGCTATCACACGCCATTGATGACTTCTCTCATACTCCAAGCAAGAGCCATGGTTTGTTGTTTGTTGTTGTAGTGCAAGGTGAAGTCAGTTACTTCAGAAAAGGGTAGTTGCTGTCTTTCTGCACTAAAATGAACCCCCCCCCCCCCGCCGCCTTCTCATCAACCTTGAGGATTGATCGTGATCTGAAGTAGTCTTATTCTGGGATGCTATGATTTGAGAATTTCAGTTCCAGAATGATCTGATTTCTACCAACAGGTCTTTATACCTCCCAGGGGTTTTCATGATCCCTTACTCCTTGCCTCTCCTGAGCCATCTGTAAGCAACAAACTCCACTACTTATGAGTATTCAATGCCAGGCACAAGAAGGTTCTAGATTTCTACCAGATGATCCCTTGGGGCTCTGCTCTGCAGGCCAGGGTGAGGGTTCTCCTGTGTCAGTGATAACCATAACTTCCCAGCTCTGGAGATAAGTGATAGAGTGTTGAACAAGCTTGTGCATGGTCCATGGGTGCTTTTATGTTCAGGAAGCAAGAAGGGCCGTAGTCTTTTTCATCTATAGAAACGAGCTTGGCAGTGTTTCTTCTGAAGGAATCTGGCAGGATCCATCCATCTGATTTGTTATCTTCTTAGCAATTTGAGCTCATGGCCGGCAGGGGGCGTCGGCCACACAGATTTGGCTTGGATTGTCCCAGGCTGGGACACCTTGAAAATGTGTTTTGAAAACTCTGCCCTAGACATCTCAGCACCCCCGTAGCTCTTCTTCGTGACTGTCCCTGATAGAGGTCTGCTTCTAGAATGAAACCTGAAGTGATTACCAAGGTCTCTGTATTTCAGGCTTTCTCTTTCTTTGAGCCCTGGTGAGATAGAGTCTCATAATTATTTCCAGATTTCTCTTCTCATTAAAATATATCTGATATGGGGTAAAGAACTGAATTCATGAGTCTGAACCCCACTTGCCTGTTTTTCTTCCTTTTATTAATCTCATTTCTTTTTTACTTTCTCCTTCCCTCCCTCCCTTCTTCCTTTACTTTTTCTTTTTGGTGCTGAAAATGATGCACAGCCCTTGGCCATGCTAGGCAAGCACTTCACCACTGAGCTGCACCCAGAGCTCCCGTGTCTCACTTTTCACTTTTCAACTACTTTAAAGCATAGTAATTGGACTCAATCATTTTCTGGTCCCTGCGGTCATCTAGCGGCTTCACTTCTCTCCAATTAACCAAATTAGAGCCATTTAATCCTCAGTGACTCATTCTCTGACACATGTCAATATTCTACCTACCTTACCCTGACATGCAGTTTTACTATAATCTAACAATTCAACTCATTCACACATTTATTCATTCATCAATTTATCCCCAGTGTCTGTTAAGTACCAGACCCTGGGCGAGTTGTTAAAACTGTAATTGTGAATAAAACATCTACTGGCTCTATTCTGGGGGACCCGACACACTCATGGGTTAGATGACGAAACTCATATTCCTGCAGGATGTGAGACAAATCGATTAACATTGTGAAAGAAAAAGCACCTCTGGCCCTGAGAATGGAGCCAGGACAGCTGTCAGAACACACCATGGCTCCCAGACGCGATCCCCTGGTCATCACAGAGGCTAGAGCCTATATTATTACTATCATCATAGCCCACCCACTGTTTCCAATGATTCCAACAAGCATCTACTAGGAAATTAAACAGAGCACACGTGTCCTTCCGTTGTTTCGAATGTCTCTAAGTCAAAACTCCTCTGTAACCCTTGAAACACCTCGTGTGGAACACCCCATGTAGACCCTTCTCAACTTTTCTTACATAGAGTTGTATTTCTTAAAAGCCAACTGTGCTTCTGTTTTAGTGTTCCTTAGGCATCTACTCATCTTACGGTAACAGCTTTGATTTAATTCACCCATGATTAGGAAGGACTAAGGAGATCCGTGGTATGTGGAGTTGTGATTTTCCAGGCAGCATACTCTTCAGAGGGAGCAGATTGAACTCCGCACATCATGGAGTTATTCAGACCCTTCTCAGGTTTAACTCACTAGTATGAGTCATCAAGGAAGAATTGTCTTCCTCTGAGTCTTTAATTAAACTCTCACCCAGGCATTTCAAATTGATTTTATTTCAAAACTAGTTTTTCTTTGTAACACAAAAGGATTACAGGAGGAGGGGGAGGAGGAGACAGAATAAAAATCATTTCTTGTTAGCAAGAATTAATGTCATTTAGCAAAGGAAAATTGCCTGGTGGGTAGTCACATGAAGCCAGAGACTGAAGCCGAAATCGTAAACAAATTAGAAAGTTTTCTTCTCCTGATGAAGTTGTTTTTGAAATTAAATTAATGTCAGATACATTCAAGTTTATCTTTAAAGGAGAAAATGTGGTAACTTTGAGCATTATTTGGGTTTCCCAGTGATTTGTTTCATTCCCGTATTTGCTTGTGGTTATGATGAGAAGAAACGGGAAAGTGTGGATGAAATAGCTTTCCAGGAACTCTTGAGAAAAACAAGACAACAACAATGTTGCAACACTGTGTTTTCTTGTGAGAAGAGTCAAACATTGCATGGTTCAAACATTACTTATCATCTTGAAACTATTCCCATTTCATAGGCAGTATTATTTACTGTCTGCACTACACTAAGTGAATAATTAAATCCGTCGGACTTGCTGTCTTATATACTGTAACTTCTTTTTTGTGCACATAGTGGTATGTGTGGTGTGTGCAGATGCAAGGAACCATGCACACAGAGGCCAGAGGAGAATGTCAGGCATCCTCCTCTTTTGCTCAACCAGATATTATTTCCTTGAGATGGAGTCTCTCACTGATTCTGCCTGTCCCAGGAATCATATTTACAGGGCTGGTTAGAGACAGGCATGACCATTCCTAGCTATTTATACGTGTGCTGGAGAAATGAATTCAGGAAAGTCAGGCCCTCTAAGGCCCTCGTGTGTGTGGGAAGTACTTTACCTGCTGAGCCACCTCTCCATCTGAACTCTGCCATGTCCTGTTCTTGAACCTGTTACAAAGCCAGGATTCAAAGCCTGAAAAAGAAGTTGCCCAAGACACAGCACCTCCCTTCTCTTTTGGAGCATCCCCAGAGCAAACCTGAGGAAAAGAATAGCCTGATATGTTTGGTATGTTTATCTGCTCTGAGAAAACGGAATATGACTTTTTTTAGATAAGGTGTCATGTAACCCAAGCTGGCCTTGAACTTGTTGTCCAAGTCCTTGACCTTCTTATCTTCCCGCTTCCATTTCCTTGGGATTTAGTGCTGGGGTGACAGGGATATACCATCATGTCTAGTTTATAGGGAGAAAGGGATTAACCTAGGTCTTTGCACATGCCAGGTAAGCACCTGACCAACAGAACTGTGTACTCAGCCCTGAAATATACATTTTGTAGGTGATATTATAAACATGACTTGTTTTCTAGATCATCTCATCAAATTTAAAATCGATTTAAGAAGCGATAAAGATAAAATATTCCCAGATTTCCGATTCATCCTGATTTTAAAAGGCTTTAGGGGGTGGTTTCTTGGGAATTTAATAACAATTTATAAACAATGTTTTTTATGGTAAATGTATCTAAAATGGCAATATAAAACTTAAAGCACACTTAAGTCATAGGATCGTTTTCCTCCTCTACATACCTGGAGACAGTCTTTGGAGATCCCTTTCAAGAGTCTCTTGCATTCACACCAAACTTGCTGCAGGCCAGGTGAGCACACAGGTCCTCAGCACCCACCCTCCCACTAGAATGAGGAGGGCCAGTAAGGTGATGAGGACACTTTCTGATTTCCACATTGCCCTTCCCAGACAGTGTAGGACATGCGAACGTGCTCTTGTCTCTGCCTGGGAGGCCAGTTCTCATGTGCAGTTGGATAAGCACTGCTCATGAGTCTACCTTTGCCTCCTCTAAAAAGTTCTTCTGACTCACCCCAGTGGGAACTGGCATTCCTCCACGAAGCACTGCTATTTCTAGACGTTTAGGTCTAAGACTCAATGTGCCATAGGCACCTTGAAAGCAAAGACCGAACTCTGTGAATGTTTGTGCGTGGACTGTGTGCTGCTTGACAAAAACCACACCATGAATGAGCGAACTAGTAAGAAATGAATGAATGAATGAATGAATGACACCAACGAAACAGAACTCTATTATCCTTTAAGATACAATATGCCTCTTGCACATCAGTATCTTTCTGTCTTTTGCAAAAACAAAATGACTCAACTGGAGCAAAAGGGAGAATAAAAAATAAGTTGAGAGAGACAATGTGATCTGAAGCCTAAAGGACCAACTAAACAAACAACACAAATGAATATGAGAAATTTTCATTAAATTATCTTTATCCATATATCGGGGATTTGTTGGGTCAAGGTTGACACCAAGAAAAGTTTCCTTGTGAATTCCCTGTTGTACAGAATCTAGGGACACAGGTGCCTGACAGAGAGGGTGTTACAGAAGTCCTTTCTTGGCTGAGTTAGTGCGTCCCCAAAGAAAACATGGTTCTTGTATCTTTCACTGGAGTTCTATGTACTAACCATCAGAGAACAACCCCCAAAGTGCTTGCATTTCCTATTCAACCCCCATAATGTTATCTTTAGATTCCAGATAAATCTAGCATTGGAAATTTTTTTGCCTCCGGAGGTCTAATATTCAAAGTGTCAGTTTTACTGAGTTTTTCAGTAGCTTGTGTAATCTTTTTTGATCATTCTGTTCGATATGTATAGCTAGGAAACATGTGTTAGGTTTGTTTGGAAAAAAAACAAAACATAACAAAAAAAACCTATGCAGTTAAAACTGACTTTCCACAAGCAGAATTATATGCAAAATGCTGTGCTCAGTGATTCACATGAGTTAATATTTTGAATACTCACCAAAGTCTGAGGACAAACCATTGAATCCCAGTTACCAAGGCAGAAAAACTTCACTATAGATAATTCAATAACTTGTGGAGCCTGGAATCAGTGCCTTTTATTTCTCACTGTGTTCTATAAGCCCCTCAGCAGAACAGTCCCAATTCCTACCAGAATGCTTTGCTCAGCTGAATTCAGGTCAATGCTAACAGTGAGTCCTGACAGAAAAGCCATATTGCTGTATAGCAGGGCTCCCAAATAGATATCAACCAGTGAGAAAGTTCTAGAGAAAGACCAGAAGCAGAAGCAATGCAAAGGAAAGACACAGAGGAGACAGGTATTTCTAAATCATAGTTGCAAAATCACATTTATTGTGTTAAAAATATGTTTTTATACCTTTTTCTCTATAATATCTGTAATTGCTAACCTTGGACACTCTATTTACTTAAGTAGCCTCTTTGCCATTTCTTTATGGCTAAATGGGGAATGTGTGTTTGGAATATCCAAAGCCTGCCTGGCTACAACATGAACCCCTTCATAGCTCTCTAAGACTTTGCTTATGACTAACCTCAACTTGGAGACAAATGTTAGAGGATTTGTGAGAAACAACCAATGTATTTTTAGTTCATAGTGACAAATATTATCAAATGTTTACTAAGTTGCCAAGCAATTGTGCCAGGTACAGACATTAGAAGGTAGTTAAGACTCAGTCCTACCTTCAAAGTGTTCTCTTCTCCAGCTTGGAAAACAGACACAAGTCAATAACCATAATGTAATGTAATAAACCCTATTTTAAAAGCATAGGTTAAGTGCCACAGTGATACTAATACACGATAATGTGTTGTACTGTGAACTCACAATTAAGACCGTCATCATCCATCGAAAGCTTCAAATCATGATACACTGATAGGTAGCTTAGAAGACCTGTTTTAAAGACTGAGTATGAAAATTGTTTTAACTCATGTTGGAGGAATGCTCTGAATTCTAACCGTATCTGCTCACTGAAATGCTGAATATACAAAAGTCAATGACATGCTTCCCATAGCCCACCTACCAGTAGTGATACTCAGCTATGAATGAGACTTCGTGCAGAACACTTCATCAGCTGTAAAGAGACAATGGACAAGGGTTTGTAGAGAAGCCAAAGAGCAAACAAAATAATTTAAACCTATGGATGGATATGAATCACCAAACATCTTTGTTTAGTTCCTATGGAAAGGAAACTGAAATATGTCAGTAAACTTTTTATTCTTCAAGTGTAATATATCTAATTAATTGCTGCAACCAGAGCCCTCTGGAGACTGCTAATCAATGTAGTTAGTGATTATTGTACCTGGTGTAATTCTGACACACAGATTAGCTTGGCCTGAATTAAGCTATTTAAACACCCTGTCATTTACCGCTCTCTGTCTCTCTCTAACCAAGGTCTCACTCTAGCCCAGGCTGACCTGGAACTCACTCTATAGCTCAGGTTGGCTTCAAACTCTTGGTGATCTTTCTACCTCAGCCTCCTCAGTGCTGAGATGATAAGCAGGCACTACCATGTTTGGCTGCATTCAGTTTCCTCATCTGTAAAATGGGAATGCTACTATATTGCCTGCTATATATAAATGAGAAAATACAAATAAAGCAACAATAATGAAATTAGAGAAATCAAGCTAACTGGGGTCATAAACATTAATTATTGAAACTGAAGTTTTCTAATTTCTGTGTGGTGTTCTTTCCTCACAAGAATGAGAGACATGAAGTGAAGTTTTGTTCATTCCCGTTTCTCTGACGCAGAAAGACATTTCTTATTTAGGTCTGTATGCTTATGTGTTATTCTTGTTTCCCTTTCTATCTCTTCTTTCAGGGCCAAGGAGATTAAGATCAAGTTGGGAATTCTCCTCCAGAAGCCAGACTCGGCTGTCGACCTTGTCATCCCGTATAATGAGAAGCCAGAGAAGCCGGCCAAGACCCAGAAGTGAGTCATGAATATGGATTCCATCCATTTTTCTCCAGATGATATGGCTATTTTTCAAGTGTATAATACCATTCCTCATCTGTACAAAGACCCCATTCCACTGCTCACTGAGGAGCAAAGAGTCTTCACAGGGATGATTAGTAAATAACTCTTCAGTGTCTGGATCACAATATTGAATACTGACAGAATTAAAACCAAATTCAAGCCTCGACTTATTGCTGGAAAGATAGACCATGGTTTATAAGAGTGCTAGCCACTCAATAATCGATGCCACACAGAAGTGAGGTGAAAACACCTGATCACTTGTGTCCCCTAACCCTCCCTGGTCCAATTGACTGGGAGCTTTGTATACCCGCCACTAAGGAATAGTCAAGGACTCTTCCTAAGAAGGGAAATGTGAGTGAGACCATTTCCCTCATCCTCAGAAGATGCTGAGCAGGCCAATGATTCAAGACTAACAGTTTATTTTCTCATATAGTGTCTCTTTAAGGTCCCACAGAGAACAGAAGACTGTCCCTTCAGGGATGAATGGATACTGACTAGCTATTTCTACTTAATGTACACCACACACTATTTCTCAATTCATAAAAAAAAAAGACCTGGATAGTGTGTCTACCATCTTCCTTTTCTCCCCTTCACCACCTCCCATCACCCATCAACCTAGGCACGGGAGGAAACTATGTATTGTTTTTTTGAGGTAGGGTCTCACTTTAGCCCAGGCTGACCTGGCATTCACTATGTAGTCTCAAGGTAGTCTCAAACTCATGGCAATCCTCCTGCCTTTGCCTCCTGAGTGCTGGGATTAAAGGTACGAGTCACTACAGCAGCAGAAATTATAATTTTTAAGTCAGATGTTATGTTGGCGAATATCCCCGTCACAGTTTATACTAGCCCCTTGGAAGCTCAGTCATACAACTCACTCTATCCTCATTGTCAGCTCCTTAGACTCCCATTGTCCAAACAGATAGATACATTGAATCTCCCTCCTAAAGCAGAGATGCCCACAGAGATCAAGACAAGAAAGAGGAAAAAAGAAAATCCAAATGGATTAAAATGCCTTCATCCTGCTACCTAAAAGCTTTGAGCTCACAGATGTGTGGAGGGAGAGTACAGGAGTCCCTTTTAACTTCCCTGTCTCTTTTTAAATTTAACATTTGTCTAAATTGGACAACCCACCCTTTGACCAAATGACCTTCAACTTAATATAGTTGATTGGTTGGGAGATAGAGAAATGCATTATCCTGTTTTAAAATCATTTTTCATCATCCTAAGTGGGTATTTCCATTTTCCTCCTTTTTTTACTTCAAAGTGTTGGCAAACCGGAAGTGAGACATAATTGACTTTTCTGCATTTAAAGAGGAGAAGCTAATTCAATGAGAAGCAGCAGGCTGCAGGCACTTGTGAAGAGCCAGAGCCATATTTCATTGCTACAGCAGATCAAAGGGTCTATTTTAAAGTAGACAATGTAGTAATTATTGATCTGTTGGGATTAATTTAAAAATGTGGGACTCTGTTTCCTGCTTTGAATCTCTGCTCTGGTGCCCATATAGACACTGGATCCACTCAGTTTAACGAATTTTGGAAGAAATGGTTTGGGAGGAAAACCTGGGGCTGACATTTATTGGCCCATTTGTTTCTCTTGTCTTCCATCCCTTTTTTTCCATGAATTTGAATTGTTTTTGAAAACTCCTTTATATGCCCAGAGAATACTTATATGTGTCTACTGTATTTTTAATAGTGTCCACGAGAGATGGTGTCATAGTCAGCCACATGCTGCTGGGATAAATCTTCAAACCAGGCACAATTTGGGGGAGGAAAGTATTTATTGAAACTACAGATTGAGGGGAAGTTCCATAACAGCGAAAGAGGCTGGGCCTCTTTCACAGGTCCAAGCAGAGAGAAAAACTCATCACCTACACCACACACACAATAGCAAACAGGCAGGAGGGCCAAGGAGAGAATTTCCTCGCCTTTATATAGGTTTAGGGTGGGGTCTTGTCACCTTATCCTGGACTTAATGGCTTCATGAGTCTCTGGAATTTCCTTTCTGCATGGCCCACACAGGAAAGGATGTTTACTTCCAGCTTCTTTGAGCTTCTTTACATTCTACCCCTTGCTGAGATGCTTCCTTCCTGTAAACATCCTCAGAGATTCACCCAAGATAATTAAAAAGATCCAAGTTGACAACAAAACCTAATCATCACAGATGGTTTCTACTCTTTTTCAAAATGCTCTGGCCCTGCACATGAAGATCATGTCTTGCACATCGCTAACCAAGCCTTCTGGTGCATCTGGCTTTGCTTGGACACTGGGGAATCGAACTCAGGTCCTTCTGCTTTGCAGGCAAGCACCTTAACTGATGAGCCATCTCTAGAGGCAATCCTTCTTCTTTACCTAAACATTTGTCTGTGTTTTCTTATCCCGTGTTCTCAGTGAATAGAATGAACCTGCTCTGGGTTGAAGGCATCTTCAGCTTTCGTCTTCCTTGGAGAGTTGTTTTTAGGAACCACTTTTATTTTTAAGATATGTTAAATTCCTATTTGATTATGATTTTTTAAAAAAGATCCTTAAAATAGAAAAAATAAAAATCTACCTATATCCTCTCACCAAATCCTCAGCTTCTGCTACCATTTTAGTATTCTTAACTGGATTTTCTCCTCTTATGTCTTCATCTACAAGGAACAAATGAATATTCATATTTTACTCCAAAAATATTCCCTTCTTTCAATTCTTTGGCTTTGTTTGTTTCTTTGATGTTAGGGTCTCTCTGTCACACAGGCTGATCTGGTACTCTCTCTGTAGTCCCTGGCTGGCCTCAAACTCAGGAAGATCTTCCTACCTCTGCCTCCCTAGTTGCAGAGATTAAAGGCATGTGCCACCATGCCCAGCTCCCTTTGGCTCTTATAGCCTTCCCTTGTTTTCCTTGGCTAACTCTAAAGAGAAGATGTTTCCACATCCCTCTGACCTCCTTGCTGAAGCTGTAGTTTCCAAGGCTGTCTCTTTGACATCTCTGAAGCACTGATGACTCTTAGCCTGGCTACCTTCTTGTTAAAACTCTCTCCCTTAACTTCTGCTCCTGTGTTCTCCACTTGCCTTCCCTTCCTCAGAGTGCTCCTGCCTTGCCAACCTCTCCATTCCTAAACTCTGCTGTAGGTCCTCGGGATAAACAACAAACAAAATCAGTAAACCTAAATCTAGTTTGTGGTAATACTATGGCTTGTAATAGAATCAATTATAAAATGTCAGAGGCAGATATGGATATTCTTACAGCATGTTTTTATATTACATATTCCCAGTCTCTTATTAACTCTTAACAAAGCATGTTGTTTTTATTGTGTTTACCATTAGAGAACTCTGGAATGACATCATACATAACTAACCCCAAACGTGGCTAATGAAGAATTTAGAGCTTTTGCCCCATTCCTACCTTTATCGAGTTAACTGCCAAGTGAATCTTGTTGTAAGGAAGTATGTACAATTTTATAGAAATCAAAAGTGGAGGGGGGGAGAAAAAAAAGTGGTATTTAAAAATACAACCTACTTGTGGTGACAAGATTCAACTGTTGACTCTGGGGTAAGGGCTCTATAAATGTTCATAGACTTGAGATTATTCATGAGCAGAATGTGTCATGGAACAGGAAAGAGAACCGAGCAAGATAATAAATGCCACTAAAAAACTTGAGGTTCTTTTCCTTGTCAAGGAAAAGACTATGTAACACCATGATCAGGGATATTCAAATATGTCCCAGACACTGTGTGGATTACAAACCAAACAAACTCTAAATGGAATCAACCAAACAAACCCAACCACTGGTACTTAGAGAGATTAAAGCATTCTTCATAGTGATAGCTCATTCTTGTCACAGTTGCCAGCACGGGCATTCATGGCTCATGGGACAATCATTGACACAATCACTTTGGGTCATTGGTGGCTGTCAACAAGACTAACTCTAGGTTACTGGATCATCGTTCATTTATTTATTAACGTGACATATTTATTGCACGGTGCCCTAAAATACATACTACTCATGACTTATCCAATCCATGGACATGTGTCACGTCCTTATCCTATAGCTAATGGTGATCTGGACACTACGGATAGGTTAGAGATGGGAGACAAAATAACTTACAACTTCTTGATGTCCATATGTGGGCCCAAACTTGCACGTACATCCTTGATCTTCACAACACTTATTACAGAGTAATGTGATGGGGGGGGATAAGGTAGGATGGGAAAAATTCTCCATGAAGGGTCCTTAGAGGTGGTGTGTGCACCATTGTCATAGGAGAGATCTGAACGGAATGTGGGAAGAGTATGGAAACGGAAGTGCTTCCAGCTGATATGGTCACTTCCCAAAACAGGTGTCATTTATGCTGGGCATTAAGAAAACAAAGTTAATCATCCCTGTAAATGTTTGCTTCACCTTCCATCTGAACTAGTTTCCTCTCCCTCCCTCCATCACTCACGCCACATATGGAGAGGAGACTCTAGGCTCACCCTTGTGGTCAGCTATGACCTCGTAAACCAGTATGCTTATTGGTCATTTAGATCCGCATCTACCTTGTTTCCAAAGAAGCCACACTTAATGAGAGCTGGAAAATTCTGAGAATTGGGACAGGATGAACCTGTTACCTCCTAGGCTGATAATCAGAACACTGGCCTACATGCCGTGGGGGATGTGTCCTGCTTGACTGTGTCCTTAAATCAATTTGGACTAATTTCATCCCCAAGCAGGCTCTGCACATATCCTTTTCAGGAATTTAATCTTGGCTGTGATGTGCTTCTGATATTGGCCTTTGCCTTAGTTTTAACAAGACCATTTGGGACAAATTGGGTCTGGTATCATCCTTCAGATTAGAGCACCTGCTCATGGCATTGCTTCTTCCTGGGCTCTTTTATACTAAACAAAGCAAAACAGGGGCAGGAAAGCGATTTCATTTCACAACAATATCTGTAAAATTGGGAGATTTAGTGGGTGAATGAGGCCTTCCCTTTGCTCTAAGCCACTTTCTTTGGTTCAGTAACCTAATATGTAGCTTCTAAGAACAATTAGACTTGGTGGGTGTCTATTTTGTGCAAAATATTGAACGCACTGTAGTGGAGAAATTAAGATGTATAAGGCCTTGTGTTTAACACATACATGCAAAATAACAAATCCGTAGGAACTGTTCTTAGTATGAAGCAATACACATGAGCCAAAGGGAGTTATTGGTCCTTAGAAAATTAGTTCCTTTTATGCTTAAGTATAAAATGAATGAGAAAAACATAGGGACTCCTTTGTATCCCCATGTTCATTCCATTTTTTCCTCCCTCTCTTCTTTTATATTATCCATAGGAAAAGTAGGAGAGAAATGGTAGTTCACTTGTTAGAAATAAATTTGTGGGGTATCAGTATGTTTTCTTCTTGTATTTATGATTCTAGCCTGGAAAGTAGAAGCCATTTAAGATTATTTAACAAGATTTAGTGTCCTCATTTTTGTCACATTTGGCTTTCAAACTGTGAACACATATAAAATTGAAAAAGAAAGTCACATTAAGATGTAACAATATGGACATGTTCTGCAAAGTAGAATATAATACTTTGGTCAAATTTCTACTCCATCTCAAACTCCTTACATAGATAAAGCAAGGCTTAATGAGTACTGGAGAAATGAATGATAGAATTTTTAAAAGTTTAGAGTTGGCCCAGGTAGCTCATCCTTAGCAATTTCAGTGATTTAAATGCTCCAAAATACTATTTCATCAAAACCTGAAACGAAATTTTTCCTGGGCTGTCTGGATAGTTACTAAACAACATAAGAATTTAGAAAATTCAAATTTGGGAAACACCTCCATTAGTATACATATTATAATAAATGCCTTGATGGTATACTTTGATTCAACATTGAAGGGATCCCATGGGATTGCCACAGTTCAAGCAGGGTGAAACCAAGGAAGAGCATGTCATCATTTTCCCAGGCTGACAGCAGCTCGCTACAATACACCCTGCTGGGAAAGAGAATGGATGGTTCAAGCAAAATGTAGCTGCAGGATTTTAAAGCTAAAATGAAAGTAGCCAAGGAGGAAGATACAAACTCCCATGTCTGTGTAAAACATTCCAATTCAAGAGATATTAACCACTTTTCTACTGAGGGAAAGTAAATTATTCAAGCAATTTTATCCTGCTTTCCTTGAGCAGGACAAATGAATTTAGAGTTTTTAAAAATGTAGAGTTGCTACTACATTCTCAGCATGGAGCAAAATTATGCCTGCCATCTTCTACTGTCCTTATTGAAATGGCCTTGGGATTTGGGTGGGGAACCAAATAGCTTGTGTTGATGAAGCCAGATGATGAATGTGCAGCATTGGTGAAGCAGACAACATGAGTTCAACCCTTCTTGTGGATTTCATTAACCAAAATTTGGAATCAAGATTGGCCAGAGGCCCCTCTCATGGGGTAGATAACAATACCAAGACACTGAGTACTTTATGAAAGCCTCTGCTTCTGAAAGAAAGCAGACTTCATCAAATTGCTCAGAAAGAAATAAAAACAGGTAATCTAACATTGTGGGAGAGGGGACAGAAAGAATGTAAGAGACAGAGGATGGAGGGATGCTATGGAAAGCTGTCTTCCAGATATGAAGTGGGCATTGTTTTGCATCCATGACCTCACAGTGGCTGACATCACCTGCACAAGACCTGCATAACATTGAACCCATCAGCATTCTCTTGTGGGTGGTAGGGGACGGCCTCCCCAAAAAGGACTAGTTGAAAACAGGAGATCAGGGGAAGGAGGACAGGGGTGCGGGGGTGGGGAAACAAGAGAAGGTAATGGGAGAAGTTTAAACAAAAGAAAATATATTAACTCATTTGAATTAAGTAAATTCATTTGAATTAAGTAAATTAATTCAAATTTGCAGTGTAGAGCTCTGAAAGCAAACCAGCTAATCAAACTTAATTATTATTATCAGAATGAGTCACCAGTTAGTTGTGTCATTTCACCCAAGAAAATCAGGCTCAAATCATCGCCATCTGTGTGGTTACCTCTCTATTCATGCATCACCCTTCTCTGTGCTTCTTGATTCAGACCCTTGCTGAATGAGGTCCTGCAGTGGCGTGAGTCGCTGGACAAGCTCCTGCAAAGTAACTGTAAGTTCACACTTCTCCTGAGTCTCAGTATGGGAACAAGACACCAAGAACCTGTTCTCTCCTAAGGTCTCCATGCAAGCTGTGAGATGCTATGTTGTCCACAATGGCAAGGTGCCAGGGCGCCCTGGGAGAGAAGGTGCTGTGAGTATGTGCCAGTACACATCACAGCCTAGGTTCCTAGTTACTTACTTGCTTGGGTGAACGTTATCAAGGGGCTTGATCTGTGTGCATCTTGACTTTTGTTGTTGTTTTTGAAATAAGATCTCATGTAACCCAGGCTGGTCTCAAACTTGCTATGTATCTGGGATGGCCTTGAACTCCTGATCCACCTGCTAAGTCTGGGATTATAGGCATGTACCACCATGTCCAGTTTCTGTTTGTTAATATTCATTCAATGAAGTAAACTTTTTAACCCCCTTTCTCTGCTTGGCCTCATCAGGGCCTGGATCTAGAGCCACCCAGATTCTGAATGAGCTATGGATAGTTCATCTCAGCTCTAACTGCTCTCGAGTGCTTTTGTGACCAGCATGGGTTGCTATCTCTCCCCAGACCCCAGCCTCAGTTTTTATTAGTGGCAGCATGCTTCTTGTATCTTCATTCAAGACACACAAAGATACAGAACTCTTTTCTAAGCTAAAAGCCAATACACTGAGCCCTGCTTTCCTTTCCTTTAATCCAAAGTCCTTACTGATTCTCAAATTCAAATTTCAAACATTCAAGATTCACCAATATTTATATTTATAATTGAGTATTGTCTTACCTCATGTTTTATGGTCTAGGAGCAGTTTGTCAGATTAGATAATGGGCTGAAAAGTAATGAATGTTAAATCCTCCAGATAGAGGTATTTTTACTATTTTAAAGAAACCTGAGAGCTACATTTGCAGAAATGTTAGGAAGAAAGGTAAACATGTGTTTTCCCATATGTAATTCTTTCAGTCAGACTTATTCTTTGACTCACATGTTTATATATTTCAGACTTGAAGGGAACAGAGGACAATTAGAATAAGAAACATGGGCATAGAGGCTAAGCTTGAGGTAGGGGCTAAGCCAGAGGTTGTTAGAGTTAACACATTAGTTTTTGTTGAGGGGCCAACCTAAGATTGCAGCTCTTATGCAAACAGGTAAGATTTATCATGGTGTGAGCATTGAGGTCTGAGATTTTCATAGTTTTCTACTTCTCAGAATACAAAATATATTTGACTCTGCTTTTTGCTTATATATTGCTTAATTTCCTCAATGCAATAAATGGATAAGCATTCAGTAACTATTCTAGCCAGCTCTTTCCTTAAATTAGCTCTAGCAAGAAAAAAGGGTTTGTTGGTGTGGGTATGCAAGATCTTACAGAAACAAGGAGACAACCTATACCACAAGAATCTATGAATAAGATCACTGCGTTTTCACTATTCTTCTCTCTCCCTGCTCTCTCTCTCTCTCTCTCTCCTTTCTGTGTTTCTTTTACTCCCTTTCTTTCTCTCTCCCTCCCCCCAGGGAATTTCCCCCAATATTGCTAAGAAAGAACCAGCAGAAGGACAAGAAAGCCCAAATAGTTCAACCCTGGCATGCTTTATCTAGAGAAGCAGTATTTGCTTATTTGCCTATAAATCAGATAGTAGTTATACTTTGGTTATTCGATATCTTATATGAGACATTCCCTTTGAATTTGCTAAAACTTATGATTTATAAGTGATGGGTGATGCAAAGCAAGTAAGAAAGATACATTGAGAAACAGCATCTAAAACTTCTCAATCCCTTCTCGCATGCTTGATTTAAATCATTTAAAAACAAGGTATAGTGGTTTATGCCTATAATTCCAGTACATGGGAATCTGAAGCAAGAGAATTGCTATGAGTCTGAGGCCAGCCCGGTCTATAGTGTGAGACCTTGTCACAAAAAAATAAATAAATAAACCCTTTAAACTTGAGAAATAATATCTTTGTTGATTTATCAGGAACATTTGGCAATCTGGTGTGGTAATATAGGCTATTGTTTCTCACAGTTGCTATAGTTACCCAACATACATTAAATCAACATTTTCTTGAGAGGAAATAAAATCAATCGATACAAAATTCTAAAAGAAAAAGTTAAACAGCAACTCAATCGCTTTCTACCTGTGATCCTCTTGCCCCTTCTCATTTTAAAAATGTTTTTTTTAATCATCTAGTGCCTTTTTTCTTCTTCAAATATACCAAATTCTCAAGAGCTTCACCTGCAATTCTTCAGGTGGGACCATTTTTTTTTTTTCATTGATTAGGTCTACGAGGCACATAATGAATATGTTATTCTTTAAATACAAAAAGAGATCACACATAGGAGCTTGCTTACTGGCACTAAGTAATTCTCCCAAGGGACCATTTTTAAGCTCACAGGAAAGAAAAAGCAGTCGAGCAACAGTGAAGTGTTTATGTCCTCTCTTCCCAGGAGCCGGCAAAGGTCCTAGCATTTCCGGAGACAGTCTTGAGAGCTGGACTCTCCTGGGAGGCATGAAGGAACCTGGGTCCAGGCCCAGCTTTCTGTTGTCATCGTCACACTCTCTCATTGCTCCTTTCTTTGATTCCCAGTTTTCTTCACTATCTTTTTCTAGTTCATCCTTCTCATTGCTTTTGTACATTTTTATTTATGTATTTATTTATTTATAAGCAGAAGAGAGAGAGAGAGAAAGAGAGAGAGAGAGAGAATAAGTGCACCAGGACCTCTAGCCTCAGCAAATGAACTCCAGAGCATGGGTCACTTTGTGCACCTGCTTTGTGTGATCACCAGGCTTTTCAGGAAAGTGCCTTCATCCCTGAGCCATCTCTCCAACCCACCCTTATCATTGTCTTACTGACTGGCACCCAACATTTTCACTTCGACAATGATTATAATAATAAAAGTGACAGCTATCATTTATTAGTCATATGTGACATACATGATTCTAAGCATCTTACATATATTGGTTTACATATTATGTATTCTTTCTTCTTTGTAAGTTAATGTGTGTGCAGAATAGCATCCGTGGACACAATGTTCTTTGCTGTGGTGAACAGGTAACATTTGTCATCAAAATATACACTGCTTTGAATTGTAATACAGTGGAGTAAGCCCTGGACCCTGTTCCAAAGTGCTTGGGAGCATCTCTGATGATCAGGGCTGTTCTCTGCTGTCTCCTACAGCTCTGTTCCAACCCTCCTCTATCTCCACGAAGGGAGAGGCTAACGCAGGTGAGGATTGACTAAAGTTTTATACACTGGACAACACTGATGAAACGCTCCCCATCTTCTCTGTGGTAAATTCTTCTCAGCATTGTATTTTTCTCTCAATCCAAGTGCAGTAGAGAGCAGGCATTCCTCATAAAGGATTTTCTTTTCCACGAAGCTGAATCATGCATCTCTTGAGAAGTAACTGAGGGCAATGGGCACATGTGTAGGATGTTGAGTAAGACAATCTGGGTTTAAATCCTGGCTTTGTCACTTAAAAGCTGAGCATTTGGGGACAGTCACTTGACTTCTATGACCTCATTTATAAAAAGGGATGCTTAGAGCACCTGCTTCTTAGGTGTATGATGAGAATTCAATGAATCTGCATCAATAAGGTTGTGACATCAGTGACGGAACATATTGGAGGTAGTCTAGGGTGAGCTGCTCTTTAAATCAAATAATAAATCTCCTCACTGACTTTTTTTTTTTTGCAAGATGGACTTGCCAGTTTCAAAAGTTTCCTGAAGTCTGAATTCAGTGAGGAAAACCTGGAGTTCTGGCTTGCCTGTGAGGATTACAAGAAGATCAAGTCCCCTGTCAAGATGGCTGAGAAGGCAAAGCAAATTTATGAAGAATTCATACAGACAGAGGCCCCGAAAGAGGTGAGTCCTGATGGGGAGGGAGGCTATTAAGAGTCAAATCAACACAGTCCCAGATTTCACCCGACTCTCTTCAGACCCCTTTCCAGTCAGGGTGTCGCTTCAGTAGCATGTAACTTTCAATAGGAATGAAGTCAGTGTGTAATCCATGGAATCATGGCCGAATGGTGAAGTCCAGTCTCTTCCTTCTTAAAAGGAACAATGAAGGATGCTATTTTCTAGAGTCATTATGGGGATTAAGCAAACAGAAGGTGTGGAAACAAACATCAGTGGACTTGTAAATGCATAATTAGCATTCCTAGCTCTTGTCTTTCCTTTGCTCATTTTCAACATATTAAAATTTTAGCCAGGCAAATAAGAACCTAAGTTTTCTTTCTCTGAATATTTGCCTTAGCGTCTTCATATCAGGACTTCACTGGGAGATTTGGCTCAGGACTCCTCAGTGACACCTTTGCAATCTAACTTCCAGTGGTAAGAATTTGAAGGCCTGAAAATGAGAAGAGCCCATGTGTAATTCAAAAGTAGATAATTTATACATGGCAAATTATCATTTGGTCTTATTTAAATTAATGAAATAATATTGACCTGGCTCACAGACAAAAGAATATGTATCAGTATTGCTTGTTAGGAGACATCTATACACATAAAAATAAGAGTCTATGAGTTACTTTTCTCATGATCCAATACCTGATGAGAAACAATTTCTGAGAGGAAAGGTTTACTTTAGCTTGTAGTTTCAGGGGACAGACATAGGCTTCCATGGGGAAGGAGCACAGCAACAAAGCAGGAGGTAGCTGATCCCATTGTCTCCACAGTGTGCAGGCAGGCTAGGAAGTGGGGCCTGGCTCTCAGACCTCCAGGCCCACCCCCAGTGGCTCACCTCCTCCAGCAAGGCTCCACCTTCTAAAGATTCCACAACCTTCCCAAACAGCACTGCCAGCTGGAAACAAGTGTTCAAATATGTGAGCCTAAAGGGAACATTTGACATTCAAACCACTGCACAGAGAAATAGATGCTATTTATTGATGGGTCCTATGTGTTGGAAAGTCTTTAATGCAACACTTAAATAATAAGCTAAGAGAAACTTTTATATATGTTTAGACACTGAGAGCAAGGCTGATCTGGAGTCTAGTTCTTTCCCCCTTACTCTCAAACCTCTTGAGAATCATGAAAACATGTAATGTTAAGTATCAATATTTACTTTAGCTCATGCTCAGGCACAGTCATTCAGGCTGTACCCTGCAAAGCTCCAAGGAACCATTCACAAAAGCCCCAATGGGAAATCTGTCCCAGTAAGATATGCAGTAAGAAGTTCCTACACTCAGGGCTTCTGGGTTGTATTCCCTGCCAATGCTCATGTATACAGTTAACACTTCCAGATCTTCCCTTTGCCACTCACGACTTCAGATAAGACAACATTCTGGTGTCTGTTTCCCCCACTGTAAAATGGGGGTGAAAATCTGCACTTCTTAGAAGTGTATGGTTAAATGAATTCATCCACGGGACGGTCTCAGCACTTCATCTGGTGCAGTCTCAGTACTAATCAACACTAAATATCATTGCTGGTTGCTGGCTGTATTTATTATACTTTCAGAACTGGTGTTTTGTTTTCCAGTTTGTTTTTAGGAAAGCCCTAGAGCATGGGTTCCTGGTCAGAGTTTCTTTCTCCCTCTCAACTGCCACTGCAAGGCAGAGAAGAAGCAAATATGGTAGAAAGATTGTGAGATTTAAGTACCAGGACACGTACATTCAAATTCTGATTCTCTGAATTTAATACAGAAAAGAAATCTTGAAGCCATTTAATTTTGTGTGTGTATCTTTGTGTGTACACGTATGTGTGCCACTTAACTTTACATATAAGTGTGTAGAAATAGCCATTCTTAGGAATTAAATAAGACATGTGTGGTGTCTACTGGCAGAAAGCCTAGCACATGGAGGGTGTCTAAGGCAGGTTGAATCTGAGTATGAGTCATGTTTGTGCTCTGGGCATCACTTGCCTTGCCTTCTTGTCTATTTCTCACTTCTCACGATTTGTAGTTTATTAGGAAATAATTCTCTCCTCTGGAGCCCTTATGAAATCCTGTTACCAAGACTGACCTGTTTCCTGGTCCACAGGTGAATATTGACCACTTCACCAAGGCCATCACAATCAAGAACCTGGTGGAACCTTCCTTGAGCAGCTTTGATGTGGCCCAGAAAAGAATCCATGCCCTGATGGAGAAGGATTCGCTGCCTCGCTTTGTGCGCTCTGAGTTTTATCAGGAATTAATCAAGTAGTAATTGGGTCAGAATATCGAAAATGTCCAGTGCCCTTTGTCCTCCACAGAAACAGCACCTTCATATCTTTCCATAGCAGCTTAGCCCACAGACTTCAAGCAGGGAAAGTCCCAGGGAGTGTTGCGTGATCTTTTGCCCACGTTGGTCTGGATGTGGATGTCTTGTCCAACAGTCTTCCTTTCCATTTCCTCTCAATGCCCCTTTGTAACTAAGGGCTTCCCAGTTCCGTCAGCCTCAGAGTCACAGAAAAACCCTGCCTCATGCAGAGCTAAGACAAGAATAGACTACCATCACAGGTGGGCTGAGATAATGGGTTTCCACCTAAACTAGGCTGAAAAAAAATATGGACATGAAAGGCCAGTTTCAAGAGAACTTGATTGATTTCATCATGATCTCGTTGATTGTCAATTCTGATCACCCTCCAATGATTTCTGAATCTGGTTAGTTAAAAGCAGTAAGGGGTTCATGTGCCAGCCACCGTTTGATTTGTATACATTATTTAAAACACTTATTTTCCTCTAGAGCATCTTTATGCTAGTTGGATAATATAAATAAGAGATACAACGAATGCATGGTATATATATACAAAATCAATACGAATGTAATTCTTTTAAATTCTGCCCTTAAACCTCCTTTACTGACTTCCTCAGAAATTTAGTAAATTCTGTTTTGAATCAATGACCTCAGATCAGCAATTGGTTTTTCACTAACAACATCTATTACTGAGATGTAGCACAAAATGTTAATATTCAAATTAGTTGAAATCCTCGTGAGTGTAAAATGAATCCCTAAATTTCCAAATTCAATCATGTGAAATAAAACTAATGCAATCCATGGAAGTGGTGTCCCATCTCAATATTGAGGGTCATATATTAAAAATGGAAAATATTGTTAAACTTAATTATGGTTAATTAGCTTATGATGACATGTGTTTGTTTAGTAAATGATGATTATCTCCAAAAGACCAAATTATCTTTAAAAAAATGAACATAACTACGTGGAGGCTTTCTGAGCAGAGAGGTTTACAGTATCTTGCATTTTGCAAAGCAATGAGATCCTTTTGCAACCCCAGGCTTCCCTCACTACTTTGCTTCCTGCATTAGTGAATTACAATTCACAATTATAGCCAGAAGTTCAGATTTCTGCTCTTGACATACAACACAGTTCATTGTATTTTTTAGTAGGCTTGGTTTGAAGTTGTATTTCATTACTATAACTTTTCCTTGAATCTTTTTTTTTTCTTATCTTAGGTACATTTGGTTAAGGAATGATTCACTTAGTAACAGACTCAACCTGACCATGTATGAGGGTAATTAAGGTGACCATTTGGGGTTGATTCCTAAGAAAGAAGGTGGGTTTTTCTAACGCATTAATAAAATTCTGAAATGTTTAAACAGAAGATATGACACTGTTTAGCCTTGTATTTTCATTTTATTTTCATATTTTTATTCACATGCACTAGTTTCCTGTGTATCTAGCTCATTCACTCAGCCATTCCCTATGAATATTGAAAATGAAACAAATCTATGTCTCTATTCTTCAGGGCAATATTGACTGCCTGTGTGGCCTTTATTTTTGTGATTTCAAAAGAAAATCTGTCTGAATTGTTGGCATTTGGCATTCTGAACATGGTCTGGATTGACCGGGTCTGTTGCCAACAGTTCCAACTGGCAGGATCCATTCATACTTGTCAAGATGGCTCCTTTCCTAGTCAGTGCACCGTGAGGTGGGGACAACATTGTGAGCGTGGATCCTCAGAGTATGCATGTGTGTGGGACTGACAACCCAAGTTAAAAAACAAAAACAATAAACCAACCAGGGTGTAGTCTGGCACCTTCCTTGGCATCTGAAGGAGAAAAGACAACAGCTCTTGGTTTTCTCAAGCAGCTAGAAATAGTAAATACAAGCAAATAAATCAACAAGTGAATAAAAACTTAGGTGAGTTGTTTCTCCTTGAATTTTGAGCATTTTCAAGAAAAACGTTTTTAGTTTAAAAAGTAACATATTTTATTTACCTTATTTGAAATACTTTGAAAATTAAATGTTTGAAGAGGCCCAGAGATGTCACCCAGAGGGTTGCTGTCATGAACACTCCATTTGACTGTATGCCCCATGGGCTGCATACCCGCGTGAGGGGCTGCACTGTCACTGGAAGATGAGGAGGGGGAAGGCCTCCTCCAGGGCAGTGTGGGAGGGAACAAGAGAATGGAGGAAGGACAGCCATGCAGGCACATGGTGGCTTTAAATATCTCCAGATCTATCCATATATCTACAGTTGTACATTTAAAACAGTATATACACACATAGTTAGTATACTTATATATTCTTCTAACATATTAAGTAGTAAAAGGAATACAGATATTTTTGCCCCCAGTGAGAAACCAAATGTATAAGGCTTGGTCTAGAGAAATTTTGGGAAGCTTTTTGAAACTCATAAAAGAAGAAGAAGAAGAAGAGGAAGAAAAAACCCTGTATGTTAGTAGTGGTTTCCACAGTAACACAAAGAAAATACATTCTTTTAAAGTTGAGAACTTAGAAAAGTTGGGATGACCTTTCCAGGAAAAGAATGTGTGACATCTATTTATCATTCCTTCCCTTCTTCCCCCTCCTTTCTATGTTCCCATGAGGAAAGTGCCTGGGAAAGTATGATGCTTAGTGCAAGAGTCCTATGGCGCTTGCATTTTCCTCCCTGGGTTTGAAAATAGAGCTACAGCTGTAAGTGGATCTGGGATGTAGGAGGAGGGTGTCAGGATCGGATTGTGGTCAATGGAATAGGAGCATCTGCTTTGCATTATTGAGAGAAACCTAGGAGCAGCCTAGGCACTATCCCATAACCTGGCTTTCTGCGGGCGTTTGATATAGTTTGGGTTAAAGTCAAATTCAAATTTAAATAAGATCAGGGCATAGATACAGGCCACCCATTCTAGAGTAAAGTAGGAAGGTAATTAGGAAGGAATTTCTTATGTTTGTTAAAGCAGTGACTGTTCATGGGAATAGCCTGCACAAACACACACACACACACACACACACACACACACACACACACACACACACACACTTTCTCTTAGACACCTTACAAAAGCCAATGTCAAGTGTATGGAAATATTTTATTCTCCTTTCTCATTCCATGTGTGTTACAATTCTTTATGTTATCAATTGTACATTAATTTTTGCTGGAAATGCATAATAAGAACTTGATGAAAACAATAGTTTTTTTAATTTTTTCATCGGTTTTTAAAGCCATGGAATTTACCTGATTAATGGGTTCTCTGTACATGATCCATTTTAATAAGAAGAACTCAATTATTAGGGTTCCATTAGCAAATCCAGTGATAAAGTATACCTTCCCAGGACTTGCCAAAATTATGTAGCCTATCATAAAGTTTATGGTTTGATACTCATTTCAATGACCACTTATATTTTGAGGAAATGCTCTGTAGTCCTGAAACTAAATCCTCTAGCAAGTCATTTCCTCTGATTCTTGGGAATTTAGCACATTTGGGGGAAAATGGGTCATGAGAACAAGGGGAAGATAGCTTAGAGGGACACTGTGAAGAAGTGCCCACTCCTAGGAAATTGATCCATTGGCTAGGACACATGTAGGAGCAGCCAGGCTTGATGGAAAATCAAGTGTCTTGCTGTTGTTTTGCAGATTTGCAGGGGAGGCATTTGATGACTCATAAATGCAGCTGGCTAGATGAGCATTCATTTTAACATCTCAGAGAATCTTGACTAGAGAAAAGAGCAAATGTGGAGGACATCTTCCCCTGTTCAATTTGCAGGCACCAGAGCAGAGAACACAGTTTCAAACATACAAGCATCCAAACTTGAAAGCTAGGCAACTCTGGAAACTTTGGATCTAAGTCTTGGTGTCTGTTGGTATGTCCTGCCTGAATTGTTACTGGGCTTCTCTAGTGTTAAGTCTCTTTGGTCTACATTCTTTCTAGCATACATTTGACATTTTCTTGGTGCAAGACTCTGGTCATCAATTTAAAAGCTACTACTTGTGTTAAACACACTTTTCACCAAATAGGTCTGTGGGAAATGAGAGCAATTGATAATCAAAGAGAGGCTTTGCTCAGCACCAGCAAACCATCCTGGAACTGAAAAGGTTAACTCTCCACCCTGAGGAGACAGACATTCGTGGTTCTGGATGGAAATACAGCAGCAAGTGAGAAATAAAACATACAAAGTGTTAGTGTTTTGTCTTCAATTCACCATTTAATAATATTTTTCCCAACAAAGAAGCTACAAACCACCTTATTAATATCCAATTTAATATTCTTCTTATAGGTTACTTCTCTCACTTAAATTGTTTTTCCTGCCTTCCTTACTGTATTTTACATAGGTAATATTGAATATATATTAAAAGCATTTAACTTCTTATCTAGGAAGACATACATGCTAAAGAATAGACAAATGGAAGGAAACACTGAAAAAAACTTGTTACTGAAGACAAGTAAAATGATATTTGCCAAACATTTTATATTTTATATAACATATGGTATCTGGATTGAAGAAAAATAATTTTCAGGATATGTAGTCAGGAGAACAGAGTAGAAATGAAAAGTATTTCAAACTATTTGTCTCTTATAAGCTTCAAATTCTGGACCAATTATGTTTATTTCCTGATTTTTTTGTATCCAATATTTTATGTACTATGACTCATGTTTCTTAGTAATAAAGCAACAAATAATTATCTGTAACCATAACCACAAGTATTATATTAAACGTATCTATGTAATAACCTCATGAGTTCTTCTTGACTACAACACATTATTCATGAAGCAAGTTAATTAAGAAAGACTTGATTCTTCCCCATGCTTTTTATACCAGGTGAACTCTTGAATCATGGATCCTCAGTAACAAGACTCAATTTTAATATCAGCTAATCTAAAAAGTCAGAAAATGAGATAAAAAACACAAATATCACACCCAGTAGTGACAATCATTTCTTGACCAAACTGCTATCACTCTTAGTTTCCTGGTCTTCTTTTAACATTATCATCAGACTGAGCATGTTATGGTGTTTGGATCCTGTAAGAGTCAAATCAATGACAGGTGTCACTGCAAGCAACTCAGGATCTGTCACTTTAAAGGCAGTGCTCAGATAATTTAGGCAGTGTGTTTGTGTCATACAAGTAGGGGATCTCCCATCCAAGTACTAATCAGGCCTGACCCTGCTTAGCTTCCTAGATCAGAGGAGATCGGGCACGTTCAGGGTGGTATGGCCATAGACACAAGTAGAGGATCTGAAACTGGGTGAAAGAAGAAAGATTGAATTCAAAACCAGAAAGAAATAAATAGCATCAAATAACAGGACTTTCATTCCAAGCAAAAAACTTGCCCATACTAGGAATCATATCTGCACGAATTATGACATTACCCAGACATATAACTTTGGGTAAATCCTTGAGTTCCTCCCTGATGACATGGAGATATCAGTGAGGAAGTAATGATGAAAACCTGTGAGAAGAAAGAAAGACAGAGACAGACACAGAGACAAGATATAAAGGCAAGAGAATAATGTGTCTTTCTTGGTCTCTAGCAAATATTTTGCTATTTATATCCTGGTTCCATGGGCCACCATTACTTTCTGCACTTGAATGAGTCTCATCGTGAAGTTTTCTGGTCTTCTTTTAACACTCTCACCTTTGGTCAAATCTTATCCTCCTAATGTTTGATTTGTTAAAGCAATGAAAGACATTGATGGAAATTTTATTTGAAAAGCAAAGTTTATGAAGGGACGGGGAGGAGGGCCGTCTTTGTTCAATCTGATGAACAGGCCTGGTCTCTGTCATTGGCACATTATTTCCCAGGTTCTACAACCACAGGAGGATGCTGTGGTGGTAGATGGGGAGGAGGAAGATTCCCACACTTGAAAACATGATGCCTGGTGACTTTTGCTAGCAGGAACGGTCTGTCACCTGTGAGCAAAGGACTGTCTTAAATTGTGCTGTTAAATGTCCACAGCCTCTTCTGAGCAGAATTCCTGGAAGACACTTAGAAAGGAATTAGAGCTCAAAGTCTTTAATGAATAAGGATGGCTAGAGACTGATGTTCCCTTATTTCTTTTAACGGAACATTTATTTGGACTGATTCTTAATTTAGCAGCTAAAACCCTAACATTCTTGAATTTCTCTGGTTGTTTGGCTGATAATGAGTAGGGAGGTGATGAAGAAACAAATTTCAGGTTCTGGAAAATGTTGCTACTCTCATATGGCCAGGATGGAAGCTCACTCCTCCTCTCTCTGCACAGTCAGTACCTGGGAGCACAGAAACTTGGCACCAATTCACCTGCACAGGCCAGTGAGCCACACTGCCCCAGTGGTGATCTGCTCCACACAGTTCACACACAAGGAAAGCACTCAGCCATCC
>PVHP010003917.1:0-74992 GCA_004024765.1 Zapus hudsonius | reverse complement strand
AACTACCTCGATCTTCCTGAATTTGTTTAGGGAAGATTTGTGACATAAGATGTGATCAATTTTAGAAAAGGTCCCATGTGCTGCTGAGAAGAATGTATAATCTGTGTCTTTGGGGTGGAATGTTCTGTAAATATCTGTTATTCCCAGTTGATCAATAGTATTATTAAGCTCTGTTATGTCCCTGCTGATCTTCTGTTTGTAATATTTTCATTTTTAAGTGGAGCTAATAGTACCTTTCTCATAGGCTTGCTTAGAAAATAGAATGCAAAAAATATGGAAAGGGCTTGAATCTTCAAGGCAATTAATTTGTGTTGCCATAAATTAAGCATTGTCCTAGGCACTAGATTTCTTGTTTTGGTGAGGGTTCTCTAGAGGAATAGAACCCATGAAATGTGTGAGAACAGCCATATATTGGGTAATCTATTTATCTATTATCTATTAGTCTATCAATACTGTCATATATTAAGGATTTGGCTAACATGATTGTGAAAGTTGGCAAGTCTAGAAATTTGCAGGTAGGCTGGCAGACTGGAGAGTCAGGTGAGTCTCTTAGGATGTCATTGTTTTATGAAGAAGGCCTTCTACTGATTGGATGAGGTTGAGATGGGGAAACACATACATTCTCAGCTAGGGTTCCATATATGGCATTAATACAGGGAAGGCTCTTGAAGGGGTCGGTGTGGACCTAGAGCTGAAGTAGGGGCTCCAACAACCTGAGCTAATCTGATCTGTCCCAGGTAAAAGTGGAGCCCCTGGACAGTACTGTGGGGAGCTGGACTCACTAGGGATGAGCCAGGATGATGGGTACAGTTCCACCTGAAAGCAGGCAGGAGAGAGGTCAGAGAGTAGATCCTTGCTACATTTTTCTCTACATGTCAATCTTTCCCCTCCCTCATGCAGGGTGCCTGAGGGGGAAGAGAGAGAAGGAACTTTACTTCTCAGTGTTCTGGAAGTGGAGACTACTTGATATATGGACCCAGGACAAAAGACTGGCAGGCTGCTGGAAATTGATGTGGTCTGAATGCTTGCGACCCTTCCAAGTTCACACAATGAATCCTCTTCCACAATGTAGTAGTATTAAGTGAGGAGCCTTTGGGAATTGATTAGGTCATGAGAACTCTGCTTTCTTCAAGGAAATTCATGTCTCTGTAAGAGAGGAGGCTGAGTGAGTTCCCTTTGCCACCAGAGTACACAGAAGGCACTGCCTAGGAAGACAAATTCTTTTGGCATCTTGACTTTGGACTTCCTTGTCTCCAGAATTGTGGGCACTAAATTTCTGTTGTTTATAACTTACCCAGCCCAACATGTTTCCTTATAGTAGCACAAACAGACTGAGCTAGATGTTAAACACTACCCATGCCTTGCTCAGATTCTCCTAGCAACTCTGGAGGAGTTGATGCTCCTGTTTCATTGCTGTGGAATTTGAACAATTTGTACAAGGCACTCTGGCCATTTATGTTGATGAACAGGACTTAACCCCACATCCCTATGACTCCAAGCCTAAGCCATCTCGTTACATCATGTTGATTGTCAAAAATGATATGTGCTGGTCTGCTTTCCTTGGATTCTCTGCAGATGTGAGATAATCTTGGAGTCACCTGAAACCCTTTTATATTGTTCTAGGTTGAGAAACCCAGCCTGCATTTCAAGTGATCCTTTCTTCATTCTTTCTTCTACTTGCAGACATGAGCTCTGGACAGGGCAGAGTTTGGATGTCATGCAGTGGGCACTGGGGATGCCTCATGTTAGTGGTCTGTTGTGCTTATTTCTCTAGAAGGTGTTATCCAATCTCCTGTCATTTTGTAAGCATATACTGCACATAGATGGGCTTTCTGGGAATATAGGCTTTTAGGTTTAGTTGAATAAGTCTATAAGTATTCTTCCTTTAATTGAGTTGAGGAAAATGGGCAGGGGAGATTGCTGTGTGAGTAAAGCACTTGCCAGGCAAGCATGACGTTGCAGTCAGCTCCACAAACACCCAACCAGGTACAGTTTATGAGTGGAAGGGGTTTTTTTCAGGATTACTGAGTTCAGGGGAACACCATTAATAGTGGAAGAAGCTGGCTCCTTTTCATAGATCCTAGCAGAGAGACATCACCAATAGCCAACACCACAAATCACATACAGCCAGAGCCCAAACTACTCTGCATACATCTAGTAGTGCTGGAATCAGATATGTTCCCAGTGACATGCTCCTTCTGGCAGGAATCTGCCTGCCAGGGACTCAAGTAGGAAGTTTTTTTAAAAAAATGACTGAATTTATGAGGCCAAATATTCAAACTACCAAACATGAGGACCTGAGTTTAGATCCCCAGAACTCATATAAAAGCCAAGTAGAGGAGTGCATACTTATAATCTCAGTGCTGTGGAAATGGAGGCAGGAGGATCCTTTGGGTTTACTGGATAGCTAGTCTAGCTTAATTTATGAGTGTAAGGTTCAATGTGAGACCTTGTCTCAAAAACTAAGGTAAAGAGAGTTTGAAGACGACATCCAACATTGACCTCTGGCCTCCTCATGAACATGTTCACACCTGTACATGCACCCCTCTTCCCCCTCCCCCCACACTACACACATGCACTCACACACCTGCAAACATGCCTATACATATGTGCATGCACACCACACATATATACACAAGGCAAAAAAAAATAAATAGAACAAAGGAAACAGATGAGGGAAAAGACCAGTGAGAACAAATAAAATGCCATGGTGGCTGGGGGAAGAGGGTAGAGAGAGTTGGAAATGGGATGAGATAGAAAAGAAAATCCTAGAAACACATGAGCATCTTCATGTCTGCAGAGGGTGGGGCCCATGCTGTGGAGCTTCTCCTCCACCTGGAACAATCCCATCCCTCTGAGGATTCTGACCATCCAGTGGTGACCTTGACCCCTTGTCTCATTGTTCTTTGGGGAGGGCACCACAGCAGTGGCCAGAGTGGCCTATGGTATGACTGGATTTTCTTGCACAATTCATCCCTCCCCACTACAGCCAGGAAATGCCCTCAACAGGTAGGGCTTTCAGCTGCTGAGAGGTAGACAAGATGAAATCATCCAGTTTCTATTTAACCTATTACCAGCACTGCCTGAAGTTGATTGTCTTAAGGAAATCTTTTGCTGGCATTTCTATTTTAATTATATGTCTCATTAAACTCAGTTTGGGTTACATTAAACTGGTTTCTGGTCATCTCATTTTCTTTAATTCTTAAATCTGAAGTTCTAATTAAGCCTTTGTATACCTTCGATATAAGACACTTTGCAGGTTTCCCTAAGAGATGCCATTTATTAAATGAAAGTTTTAATTAAATTCATTTGTGCATGGATAAGTCATATGTTCCTGAATTAGAAAAATAAAAGTCACAAGTAATTGGTATTTAAGTGGCAGAAATGAGTGTTGGTGTCATATTCAGGGGTCAGAAATTCTATTTCAAAGTCCAGTAATTCCAGTGAGTTAAGGGCGGCTCTAAGTGGAGTACTGTTGGCAGTTCCACATTGGTGGTGGGTCTTGAACTTAGCAAACAATTGGCACAGCTGTTCTGGACCCGCCAGAGCCATGGCATTTGTTGGAGCAAGAAAGAGGTTAGCAGGAGCTAGGGGAGATGCTCAGTGGATATAGCACTTGCTGTACAATACAAGGACCAGTGTTTGAATCCCCAGATCCCATGTAAAGCCTCACACTATAATCCCAGTACAACTACAGTGAGAAGGAAGGTAGAGATAGGAAATCTCCTAGAAGTTCATGAGCCTGTTAGCCTGGCATATGCCCTGGGGAACAAAGAGAGGCCTGGCCTTGAACAAGGTAGAAGGTGGAAGCTGACACCCAAGGTTGTCTTCTGACCTCTATGGGCATGAATGTACTTGTAAACACACACACACACACACACACACACACACACACACACACACACACACACATACACACACACACACACAAAAGAATAAAGAGCCCATGAAAATGTAAACTTTCCTGATGATGTGAAAAGCAGTCTGGTACTGTTTTTTGCTTCAGATAAGACACAGTCTGTGTTAGGCAGTGTCCTCATTGCTATGACACGATACCATGCAGAAACCACTGAGGTAGTGCATCATGGCGGGGAAGGCATGACAGAGTGCCCAGCAGGGAGAATGTAGGCCTGGGGTTCCTCATCACCTGATGGATTAGGAAACAAGCAAATGGTGGGGCTCAGGTGGTTTCTGCTTATTATTTTCTTTTTATTCAGACCCAGCCCATGGAATGGTGCCACCCATATTCAGGGTGGGTCTTCCCATTTCAGTTAATCCTCTCGGAGAAAGCCCCAACAGAAACATCCAAAGTGTGCCTCATTGGAGAAAGATCATTAAAACAATATTCTTATTTTTTTTTAAAAGAACAGCATCCAGAGTTTTAGGTGTTATTATGGCATTTCAAATAATCTTTAATTGATTCTTTTGTAAAATTTTCTTTATTTGAAGGAGAGAGAAAAGAGAGATAGATAGAGAGAGAATGAGAGAGAGAGAAGAGTGAGAATGGCAGGGCCTCCTGCTACTGCGAACTCCATATACATGTACCACTTTGTGCATCTGGCTTTTCATGGTAATGGGGAACCAAACCTGGGCTGGAAGGCTTTGCAAGCAAATAAAGCTAAGCTTTAACTACTTAGCAATCTCCCCAGTTCTAGTTGATTTTCAAAAGTAGGTTCTGTGAGAGACTGAAGCAGATATCTTTTTAGTGGGTAGGTTATTTGGGGGGATATTATGCCTTAGAAGAACACAATAGGTTCTAGAGCCAGAGAGAAGCTTTGGTATTTTGTTTGGGGGGGGGGGAGGGAGACTTTCCATGCCAGGTGACCAAGCCTATGTGCTAGGAGCCATGGAGTTGCTGGAAAGGGGTGGGGAGGGCAGAGAGTCAGGGAGGTACTAAATAGGACCTAAGGCCATAACTCCAATGGCCTTGGGGCTCCTGGCAACTAGGGGCTGTTCCTGCTTTCACACTAAGCCTTGGGATCCAGACAGCAGGGAGAATGTGGGGATGCTTTTTATTGTGCTCATAGCAGATTTTTGTGTGTATGAAAGAAAGAGAGGGAGGGAGGGAAGGAGAGAGAGAGAGAGAACATGGAGAGACAGCATGAGCTAACTTCCTTTTGTGCAGCAGCCTTCTGTGTCATATCTATCCATTTATGCCTTAGGTGTTTATTAGGCCAGTCAAGTTGACAATCAGAATTAGCCATCACACAGTCTGTTTATGGAGATGACATATGCATAGGTACTTGAGGTAGCAGACTGGATACCATGGGTGTGGAGAGGTGAGGTTGGTGTAAGTAAGCTATTGTGGTCACCAGAAGGAGGGAAAGGTTGAAGGCTTGCCTCTCCCCCAGATCTTTGAGGAAGTTTGTGTTTTATTTATTTTTTTAATTGAACCCCTTGGAACTGTAATACCTGCTAGACATCCAGGATCTATGCAGGGAACGACCTTTGAGGAGGAGGGGATGTTTCGTGGAAAGGTCTTGCTCTCCACATTGGGTATCCATATGGTATACTTACTTGACCACATGCTGACTGGGCCACCAACAGTGACTCTGTGTGAAGGGAATTACCTCATCACTGGCTGTCACAGTGGCAGTCAGTCGGCCCTCTTCGGATAAGTTACTTTATCCTAGCCAAAAATGGTAAACACTTTTATAAGATTTTTTTTTTAATTTAGAAAAGGCCTCATGGATCATTCATATAATATACTGAACCTTTCCCAGTTGGAGGTTTAGACCCTGCAGGGTGAGGTGGGCTGTCCACTTCACACCAGATGCAGACTGCAACCCTTCATGCATCTGCCACAGAGTCACAGAGTCAGTAAGTGGCGTTTCTAGGATCAGGGAACCAATGTCCTCACTCTGAACCCAGGTGCACTCAGAAGGACCACCATGTTTAAGTAGTAACTACTTATTCTAAAATATTTATTTCCCAGCATTCATGAAACATGTTCCTGGGGCATTAGCCATTTGATAAGGGTATGATGATGGGTCTAGGTCATACTAGGCAGCTCTGGCAAGCTTAGATTTTACTCAGTAGGGAAGTGGCATCTGGTGGACACTCTAGAAGGTGATTCCTTCTACACAAAGTTGAACAAACTTGTTTTCCAAAGCTCAAGTGCCCTTCTGCCCATCCCATCCTCCTTCCCTAGAGTACTTGCATTCCTGGGAATAAACCAACAGTAGCAGGCATTAACTTCTGTTAATATTGCTAAGTGGTCCAGTTCAAATGTTAAACAGAAAGAGAAAAACCCAGTAGGATACAGGAAGTTGCATCTTGGTTTAGCCGAGTTCCTGAAGTGAGTACTTTTTTTTTTTTTTTTTGAGATAACATTTTTTTATGTAGCTCAGGGTATTCTTAAATTTGCCATTCTGCTGTCTTAATCTCTCTTTTGCTGGGATTAGAGTTGTGTGTGTGCATCTCTATGCTCTGAGCATTCAAGAACCTTGCTCTTGCAACTGCTGAACTTCAGTCTTGTCAGCAACTCTGTGTGCAAACTGTCCCTGTTCTCAATTCTGTCATCAGGGACTTGGCAGAGCTGGCACAAGAGTCCTTGGGAGGGGAGAAGTGATGGTCATAGGGGTGGTGGTAGACAAGCTGAGCTTTTGGGGAAGGAACAGCATTAGATAAAGGAGAATGGCTAAAGAGAGATGTCCCTGTCTCTCTCCCAAGTTTCAGGGAACATCACAATACTGTGCTCTCCTGGGTGTGTTTATGTGCATTTCTTGGTGGTTTCTAAAATAGACATTATTAAATAAAATAAATAAATACAATATATAAATATAATATATAATATATATTATATAAATCTCTATATATAAATAATAATTATATATAAATAATAATAATTATATAATTATATATATATATATATATATATATATATATATATATATATATATAAAATAGACATAATAGCATCACTAAGGTGGGTTGTAGCCTTTCTGTTTGCTGCCTAGGATAATGAAACAGGAACTTCCTTCAGATCAAAGGCCATGTTGTTAGCAGAAGGTTGGAACACCCCTAGCTGTGATGGTAGGCCAGTCATTCTTGTGAGGTAGGCTAGAAGGTTCAGGAACTTTGGAGTTTCTTTTATGTATGAACTAGCTTTGTAAATGATCAAGTTATGCCTGTCATTATAATTCATAATTAGGAAACCAGACCTCTTCACAGTCTTTGAACTGGAATGAGAGTGTAGTCCATCCTCTTCGCTTTCTTACTTTAAGACTAGTGAAACCTTAGCTTTAAAACAGTAAGGTACTTCTGAAATAAAAACACTATCAGCACTGTCCCCACAAACACTGGGTACTTGATGGTCATGATTATAGATGTTAATATTTTATGTCTTGTTGCAGTCAGCTTTCTAGTTGCTGCTCCGAAATAACCCAAACAAAAGTGGCTTGTGGAGGAAAGGGTTTATTAGGCTTAAGGACTCAAGGGGAGACTCCATCCTGGCAGGGAAAACGATGGCATGAGCCGAGGGCTGGACATCACCTCTGCCACAGCACTGCAAACAGCAGCAGGAAGGTGTGCCAAATCCTGGCAAGGGGGAAGCTGGTTTATAACCCCCATAAGCCCGCCCCAACAACACAGCTCCAGCGAGGTTGTAAAACCCAAACTGCCATCTGCTGAGGATTGATCAATCAGAACACATTCATGTGTTTGTGGGGGACACGTGGATCAAACCATGACATGTTTTTATATGTTGAAACTTTAAGCCTTGCGAAGGAGGTAGAATGTCTGTCCATTTTAAAGATGAAGAAGTAGTGAGTGCATACCAGGTCTGGATTCCTGTGGGCTCCAGATTCTATGCAGGTCATTACAACCCTGTGTGTCCTCTAAAACAGAAACAAAATTAAGTAAGTGTGCTTCTGTGACAAACTCTAAGTGGCTCTTTTCAGATGACCAGTGAGATGTTATTGGGCTACATGATGTATATTGCAGTTATATTTTTTTTTCAGCAGATGTTGTTTCTTTAGTGTCTATTGAAGAGAATAATACAAATGTGTTTGAGGAATCTAAGTTTAATATTTACATTAGAAGGAATATCTGGAGCTGGGAGATAGTTCACTTAGTAAAGTGCTTACCTGGCAAGCACTAGGACTTGAGTTTGACCCCCCAGAACCCATGTAAAAAATCCATGGTATGCCTTTGTAATCCTAGGGCCGATGAGGCAGAGATAGGAAGATCTTTGTGGTTCTAGCTTCAGGTCCCTTGTCAGCAAATGGTGGATGCTTTTCCCAAGAACAGCACACATGGTTGTCCTCTGGCCTCCACACACATGCACCCACTTGTGCACACCCACCCACTTGCACACAGGAACAGGCACCCGCATGCAAACACATGTTCACACCCACATGCACACAGGATCAGGCATATACACATATATGTGCATATGTGCCCACATGTACACCCACCCACGTGCACACAGGACCAGGCACATACATGTGCACATGCACTCACATACATACTGAGGCAGGTGCACACACATGTGAACATGGACCTGCACATACACAGGAGCTAGCACATACATCCACACACACATGTGCACATATACACTCAAACACACAGGTAGAGGTACACACACAGACATAAAAAGAAATCTCTGCTAAAGGCACTTTTCACCCTTCAGCATTTCTAGCTATATTACTTTTAATTAAAATAATTGTTGTGGGCTCTTAAAGGAGGCTAGTTCTCAGGAAGGGGAGTGGTCTTGATGCTTTGGTTTCCCCCATTGTCCATAGATGTCTTCATTCTGGGCTCTGAGCTTACCAGATGGCAGCTTTTCCATGAACTTTGTTTGGCTGTATTATTTAATGTTTTATCCAGGGTGTATTAATTTGCCTCTCATAAATGTTACTGCTTCATTTATGTTGCAATGGAAATCAAAGAGATTTAAAAAATAGTAACTTTTGGCTTTGAAAATTCCTTTATGAAATGGTAAGTTTGTGAAGGGGGGGCTGAGAAGATGGCCCAGTTGTTAAAAGCACATGCTTGCAAAGCCTGCCTGCCTGAGTTTAATTCCCAAGCCACCCACATAAGCTGGATTCAAAAAGTGGAGCAAGCAGCTGGTGGTTTATTTTTTATAGTGGCAAGAGGCCCTGGTGCACCTGTATGTGCCCATATGTACGCACAAGCACAAACACATGCAAATAAATAAAATAAACTATGGCTTCAAGCAAAATGGTCACTTCATGAAATTCCCATTTCATGTGGATCTCTGAGTAGAAATGCTTTCATGGACTCTTGCCTTTCACAAGTGTCTCGCAAGAAGCTACCTGTCATTTTAGAGCAGGATTTCTTTCCTTTGTTCCCATCAGCAGATTGGTGGCTGGGTATCTGATTAATCTTCACCAGACCTCTCTCAGAAGTCTTCATTTTTCCCTTTAGAGCATACCATGCAGGTAATAACGGTCTTCATTCTTTTCTGTTGCTATGATAAAATACCTCCAGCTGGATGCTTAAGAAGAAAAGAGGTTTAGTTAGCCCACTGTTTTAGAGGCTGAAAGGTTAAGACCAGTAGGCCCATCTACCGACCTCTGGTGAGCGTCCTTTGGTCACAACATAGCAGGGATATGGGAAGAGAAGCAGCTATTTGTAGAAGGTGGCATGTGCTTTGGGTGGCCTATTTTATAACAACATACTTTTGTGAGAACTAACAGGTCTCATGACAACTACATGAATCCGCTCTGAAGATGGTGCCCTCCATGATCTAACCACTCTCTGCTAGGTCCCACTTCTTAAATGTCCCACAACCTAACATTGTCATATTGGGGACCAAGCTTATAAAGCTCAACTTTTACTCTGAAGGGATATATGCAAATGGGCAAAGGGTCCCCGACACCCATGTAAATCACATGTATCCATAGACATCTTCAGGCTCCATAAGTCCAGAGACAACCACAAGAATTGGCAATAGTGCCAGGTTCATTTAGTGTGCTGTCATTTTTACATTTCCTTCAAATCCTCCGATTTTATTTAAAGTACATAAACTCTGCAGAAGACCTGACAGTTATTGTTAGTCCCGCTTTTTCACTTGAGTCCACAGGCCCCAAGAAAGTGGCTGGCCAGGATTATAACCTTTAGCCAACTAGCTTGTGAATGTGGCCCAGGAGATTGGGAGGGAGCGTCTCCACTGTCTCACCTGTGCTTCATTCCTGCAGCACCAGCGATCCACAGAGGGCTGCAGGGAGGGGGTGAGGTGGGGGGAGGCAGTGTGGGCACTTAGCAGGGGTGAGGAGAGGGGGGAGGCAGTGTAGCACCAGGTATTCATTCATTCATTCATTCATTCATCTTCATCTATAGAGATTGAGTATTCATTTTGTGACAGGTACTAGACATGGTGCTGTATCAGTTACTTTGGGACAAATACTTGACCAGAATCAGTTTAAGGAAGGAGCTTGTTTCTGCTTAGAGTTCTGTAGCATAGAAGCATGGCAAGAGCAGGAAAGCCAGTGTCACATCACCACATCAGCAGGGAGGAAGCGGAGCGTGATGACGGCTCATGCTCAATCCACTCTCTCCTTTCCATCCAGCCCAGGATCCCAGCCCATGGAAGAGCGAGGGGTTAACCTAGAAAATTCCTAACAGACATGCTGAGAAATTTGTTTCCTTGGTGATTCTAAATCCTCTCAAACTTTCAACCTGAGATTAACCATCACAGGCGTGGTGGATTAAAATCATAACAAGTTAGCTGGGTGTGGTGACCTACGCCTTTAATCCCAGAGGCAGAGGTAGAAGGATCACCATGAGTTCGAGGTTACCCTGAGACTACATAGTGAATTTCAGGTCAGCCTAGGCCCTCCCTCTACTTCCAAAATAGTAACAAACTTACTAAGTTTCTGCAAATGAGTATGAACCTTTCCCTGACTGATGTGAAGAAACATTGGTGCACCTCAGAGAGGGCATTGACACACCCCAAAGAAACCATTCTGACTGTCTGGCTCAGAAAACTAGAGCTACTGAATTAACTGAGAGGTGCATGGTTGACTCAAGAGCAGCTTCATTGCAGAAAGGCTTCCCCCTGCATTAGTGTCAGGTCACCCCTGCAGCATCTTTAGAGCTCCTACTCTGCATGAGTAACAGCTTACCCTCACTGCATCCTTAGATCCTCCTACCATGCATGAGTGCCAGCTCACCTCTGCTGCATCCTTAGCTCTTCATACTCTGCATGAGTGCCAGCTCACCCCTCTGCATCTTTAAGATTCTCCTATACTGCATGAGTGCCAGCTCACCCCTGCTGCATCCTTAGAGCCTTCTACCCTGCATGAGTGACAGTTCACTCCTGCTACATTCTTAGAGCCTTCTACCCTCCATGAGTGACAGCTCACCCCCACTGCATCCTTAGAGTCTTCTACCCATTTTAAAGACAGCTCCACCAGAAAGTCTCTTCTTCCCCACAGTTGTTCACTATATAACCTTGAGGAGGGGCCTGGAGGAACTTGTTACTTTCAGTAGTTTCCTGAGTCTTCTGAGCCCCCCTCCCTTCAGGAGGGAATGTCTCCATTTGGAGGAAACAGCTACACAGCTCAGACCCTCCAGTTCAGTTGAGTTTTTATAGTTGACATCACTCTGTCAACGCTTAGATGTAATCTGAGCTTTATGCCTGTTCCGAGAAGATGAACTGTTACCACACCCTTTCATTTATTTCCCTTCAACATTTGTGTTTTCTCCCATTCTCCATTCTTTACATGGCTCTTCCTAAATTTTGACCTGTATGGCCTAGCTCTGCATGATGCCAGATTATTTTCTAAAATAATTATTTCTGCTCTGCCTCTTCTTAAGTCAAACATAATTCTATTTCTCTTTTGTGTACTCCTATTCACAAAAGGCCAAGTGTACTTTGACTCTGTTTCAGGATTTTTCCAACATGAATCATTCATCATCTTTGATGAAAGATTTCCATTAAATTGTGGCACCTTTTTTTAAAAAACACCCTGTTTTTGATCTCTGATTATCTTATGGAATTCTGAGACAAATCTCAGATTTACTTTCAGAAGGTTTTTCCTTTATGGAAGTACATGGCCTGAAAGTAAATCAGTTTCTGCTACTCAGAGGCCATAGAATTTCAGTTTTTTGTGATGTGGATGAGGACACAACTTTTCTTCATGACATTCACTCAGGGATGTTGTAGTCAACTTTCTCTGTTGCTGCACAGAAAGAACCCGACCAAAGCTGTAGTCAACCTTTTCTCATTGCTGTAACAAGAACCCGAACAAAAGCAGCTTGTGGAGGAATGGGTTTATTTGCCTTATGGACTTGAGGGGAGACTCCATCCTGGCAGGGAAAACGATGGCATGAGCAGAGGGGTGGACATCACCTCTGCCACAGAAATGGAAACAGTGGCAGGAAGGTGTGTCAAACACTGGCAAAGAGAAGCTGGCTTATAACCCCATAAGCCCACCCCTAACACAGCTCCAGCGAGATTGTAAAACCCAAACTGCCATCAGCTGGGCGTTGATCATTCAGAACACATTTGTTTGTGGGGGGACATCTGGATCAAACCATGACAGGGAGGCTACACCATATTCATGGTTTTTTTTTTGTCTTTTCCCCAGTGTATCTTATTATTTTGAGCCCTGCATCCTTTTACTAAATATAGTTTAGTAATTTACTTACTATCCATTATATTATTGATGTTAAATATACCACTACTTGCTAGGTACCAAATGATAGATAAGTGTTATATATTCATGTATACATTTTACATTTTTGTATTTGCTTACAGTGTCTTTGCAAACTACAGACTTAGTGAGGAGGGGGCAAAAGGCTTACATCACGTTCAGGTTAGTTTTTAAAGGAAGTGTTGAGGAAGTTAGGTAGTCAATGCCCCATTGGTTTGTAGGTGCAGTGTGAGAAACTGTAGCCTCCCTCTGAATCAGTTTTTACAGACCCTTTAATATACTATCCTCAATATCTTGTTATATTTTCCTTCAAAGGGATGAAAGGCTTTTCTCTTGTGTTGGTGCTTGGGTTGGATTAAGGCAGTTAACTGTAATGTTTTCCATTTAAGTTGGGGGTGAGGATTTGATTTGAACAAGATCATCAGGCCAGGGTTGTACTAATTACATACATGTAAGATAACTTTGATAATTAAAAAGTGTCACCTGAACCTCAAACAGGCACACTCATAAATAGCCATGTGGATACATCAGACTCCTGATGAAGGTTTTCTGAGCATCTGGTTCAGGCTGTACCAATCCTGTCTGGCCTTACAAAATGGAGCGAAAGCATGGTGGTTAGGACTCAGCTTGTTCTGCCTTCCTCATATATACTTAAGAAATACTCCCTCTGACATACTCAACACCATTTTTGCTCCTGAAAATAACCACCATTCATTGGCTTCTTTATTCATCCCTAACACTGAGATCCTACTTGATATGTGCGTCACTATGGATACTATTATGTAGTTGTTTCCTCTCCATCGAAACACCCCTCCTGACTCATGTACCACTTTGTGCATCTGCTTTATGTGGGTACTCTGGAGTCAAACTTGGGCTGTAAGGCTTTGCAAGCAAGTACCTTTAACTACTGAGCCATCTCTCCAAGTCCTGTATTTCTTTTAAACAGGGAATGCAGTTAGTTTGACTCCTGGTCCACACTTGAATTTTCCTCCCATTATGTACACACATTTTGAAGAAGGTGATTATGTCACGGGAACTCAAAATAGCTTAGCCAGGGAATAGACAGGTCACGGGTATTTTTATGTTGACAAGTCCTTCCTACCAAAGCTGTACTGTGGTCACCAAGCCGTGGGTCTCTCTGCTCTTGGAGTTGTGTCATCTCTGTTGCATGCCACTGGCCCCACAAGATCTCTGTTTTATAAAAGCCAGATGTGATTTATTTTCAAATTAAACTAAATTAAAATTAATTTTGTTTTGAGACTTTTGTGAATCTCACTACATACTCCGATATAATTGGTTACACCCTAGGGGGTTGCATAAGAAAATATAACACTGGCTCTGCTTTTTCTACTGTCCCCAAAGATCTCATTGAGAGTACAATGTTAAATAGTCAGTAATAGGAGAGTGTAGATGGCAGTGGGGAAAACTTTTTTGGAGTGATAAAATTTTCACTTTAATTCCCCAAAGAAAGAGACTGTTCATGTTGGACTTCTCTGTTTGTTTGTTTAGAGAGCAACATAGGTTACAGGGAAAAGAAAACACTTGGGAGTCTGTTTTTATCTTTGTCTTTAAGAAACCCCATTTAACCTCTTCATTTTAACCATTGGAAAAACACTGATGTACTGTCTCCTTAGTGATGAACAGCAGCCAAACATGTGTGTGTGTGTGTGTGTGTGTGTGTGTGTGTGAGAGAGAGAGAGAGAGAGAGAGAGAGAGAGAGAGAGAGAGAGAGAGAGAAACTTTTATAAGAGAAATGACACTATAGTATCATAATATGGTTGTTGCTGGTTGGGCTCATTTTTGTTTAATTTCACTATTTCAAATGTAAATATCAATATGTAAAAATTTAAGGAGGTGATTAAAATGAGTAGGGAATGTTGTCTCTTTTAAAAATATTTACTGGGAACTTTAATATAAGTACATAAACAAATCCCATTAGGTGGAATGTTGTCTCTTTAGAATTAAAAACCCAAATGTTGTTTGGACAAGATGATAGGCTGATTGCACTTTGACATGTAGGACACCTGAATTATTGGACTTTGTAGGAGCTTATGAATTTGTTAGGACATTGTGACTTGAGGGAGGTCTTTTTATCACGTATATGTTTTCTGTTGAAGATTGTACAGAGATCTCGGTCACCTCTTCCTGGCGACTCTGAGCTTTTTTCTCTTCCTAGTGTGTTGAAGATACAGAATGAAGGAGATGGTAGTCCTGATATCTAGTATGAATGACCGTCTCTGCGGTGACAGATGCTGTCTGATCACTTGATAGTTTATTCATTCTATGATCTGCATGAGTGCCACATTCAATAAAAAGAGACTTGGCTGAGGTTCTGCGCTGGGGGATGGTGGGGGGTTGAACATTGCTGCTACCACACACAGCCAACTTCATCCTTTGTATTGTCACTCGACCCACTCACAGTAACTGTTGATTAACATTCTTATGTGTTCAGTTCATTTGGGCGATGTTCTCTTTCTACTGTAAATACTTGAAGATGTTCAGCTAATCATCACGAAACACATTGGCTGACAGTCAGCGGTAAACAAAAATGTGCTGAGCCACTACTCACGCAAATTGAAATTAGTCCAGCACCATTTTTCTTAACCACCTGGTTGAAAAAAATTAAGCATACACCTACATCCAATGTTAACATGAGTGAAGAAAACAAATTCCTTAAGTGTGACTAGTGGGAATGAATATTAGTTTCAATGTTTGGAAAATGTAACTGACAGTGTTTAGAATTTTTAGTGAATATATCATTTGATGGAATGAGGAATATGTCATATAGCTATGAATTCATATAGGTAGAAAGGTAATCTGAATAGTGCTATTTGTGATAACAACTATAAAAAATAAGAGGTTGTAGAATGGCCAAATAGGCTATATCATGCCTATAATTAATTTTTCTGGGGAACTGATATACAACATTGTTTACTTTTCAATTTGGAAATAAGACCCAAGAAACTACGAAGAGAGATTAAAACACTACCTTAGTAACCATGAAGCTGACTGACCACAGTAGGTTCCTTTATTATTACTATGTGTCATGGTCTGATCCAGGTGTCCCCCACAAACAAATGAATGTGTTCTCAGTGATCAATGCTCAGCTGTTGGCAGTTTGGGAATTAAAACCTCGCTAGAGCTGTGTTGTCAGGGGCGGGCTTATGGGGGTTATAAGCCAGCTCCCCCTTGCTACTATTGGGCACACCTTCCTGCCATTGTTTCCAGTACACCCTCTGCTCGTGCCATCATCTTCCCTGCCAGGATGGAGTCTGCCCTCGAGTCCGAGTCCGTAAGCCAAATAAACCCATTCCTCCACAAGCCACTTTTGTTTGGGTTATTTCGGAGCACCAACTAGAAAGCTGACCACAACACTATCATTAATTCATTATTATTCTAGTAAGCGCGGGATGGGGGTGTTGAACCTAGGGCTTCACTATGTAAATGAGGCAGGCCTTAAACTTGAAGTCCTCCTTCCTCAGTTTCCAAGGCCCTGCTACAGGCCCAAAACTATGGGCCAAGCAGTAGGGACTGAAACCTCTGAAACTGAGCCACATAAACCTTTCCTCCTTTAAGATTATTTACCCCAGGCATTTCATCATAGCAATTGAGAGTTGACTAACATACCCTCCTAGGAGATGAAGCAGAAATGAAATGCTCTCTATGAAAAATTTAAGGAGTGTGAAATGTTCCATCCCATACTGTGGAAAATTTTAAAGAGGGAAAATGTTTACACACCCATCCCATACTGTGGAGAAATTTAAGGAGTAGGAATTCATCATCTACCCCCTTTTTGTGTGGAAGATTTAAAAAGCACAAATTAACTGAAGATGAGTTTACTTGGTGTATTAGTTACTTCTATTATTGCTGTAAGCAAATACCTGACCAAAAAGCAAATTAAGGAAGGGACGATTGTAGCTGTCACAGTGCAGGAGATTCAGTCCATGGTAAGGGAGAAGGCGTGCAGGTGAGACCAGCATCATGTGTCACAGTGAGTGGTGAGTGGTGAGCAGCAGCTTCTCACATCCTGGTGGATCAGGAAACAGAGAGGATGTGTTAGCGCTCAGCTGGCTTTCCCCTTCTCTCTTGTCTATTCTGTCAGTGCTGGTGTCACCCACTTTCAGTGAGTCCTTTGAAAACACCGCCACAGAGACACCCAGAGGTAGCTTCTCTAATGATCTGGGTGTCTTTTAATTCAATCAAGTTGATAAAATTAACTATCTTTTAAAATATCCATTTTTTGATGAGCATAAAACATATTATGAAGCCGGGCATGGTGGTACACACCTTTAGTCCCACCACTCGGGAGGCAGAGGATCACCATGATTTCATAGCCAGCTTGAGACTACATAGTGAATTCCAGGTCAGCCTGGGCTAGAGGGAGACTCTACCTCGAAAAACTAAAAAAAAAACCAAAACCAAAAAAACAAAAACAACAACACCACCAAAAAACAGAGTAGTCTTTAATTGTGATTACATGAAACTGAAGGAGAAACCAATGTCTGTGAATATAGTTTTGGATTAGATATAGATTGTACATATATAGGTTATGTGTATATATACCCTGTATATACACATACACATAAATAGAAAGATATCAACTGGGCATACTCGAGCTTATAAAATCATCTTCAAACATTCCACATCCTCATTGAGTGATGACTCCTTCAGCATTCCCTGACTTTCTCTGGAGGCCCAGGATTCTTTATTAAGACCCTTCTTCCTCCATGGCCCCCCCTGAGCCCTAATCCCGTTTTCCTTTCATCCACCTTCAAGGCCATAGTGAACCTGAGGAACACTTGCTGCACTGGTTCAGGAAGCTGTAGTTTGGATCAGAAATGTCCTCCAAAGCCCATGTTTAAAGGCTTGGTCCTCATCCTGTGGGACATTGGAAGGGTGAAGTCTAATTGGAGGAAGTTAGGTTAGCAGCTCCTTCCTCCGTCTCTTTTTTCCTATGAGGTGAGCTGGTCTCCATCTCATGGTCTTGCTGTGATGTATTGCTGTCTTAGGTCAAAAGCAACATGGACTGAACCTTTTGATAGGTGAGCCAGATCACACCTTTCCTCTTTTCAAGTTGTTTTTCAGATGGAAAACTGACTAGTACATAGGACACCTGAGTTCCAGTCCCAGCTCTGAAGCTCAGGAGCTATATGACCCAAACCAAGCTACTGATTGCCTCTAGGCAAATAGGAAATAGAAGGGACCAGGTTAAGTTAAAAGAACTCACAAGGGTAGCTCAGCCTGTGGGGTCGGGAGTCCAACTCTTAGAAGTGTGTGTGTGTGTGTGTGTGTGTGTGTGTGTGTGTGTGTGTGTGTGTATGTGTGTGTTTGAAAGAGAGGAGGTCTCAGGGATCCCATGCTGACCTGAGCTTCCTGCTTCTACCTTTGGATAGCTGGGATTACTTCACCATGCCTAATTTTATATATCGCAGGGATCAAACTCCGGTCTTTGTGCACACTAGGCAAACATCCTACCATGGAGCTACACCCCAGCCCCAGGTGCCCTGAGTTTAAATCCAGTATCACCATTGATTTTTTTTTTTTTTGATGTGTGAGCCTTTGGTAAATTTCTTAACCTTTCCATGACTTAATCTCCTTGTCTGTAAAATGAATGTCTCCAAGACCCTCAGAGTTGTTAAAACAAAAGAACTTACACTGAGAGGGGGGCTTCAACCATTTCTGAGCATGTCATCAATACTGTGAATGCTAGTTGTCACTGTCATTGCTATTAACTTTTATACTGGCTAACAATAGAATTAACTCTAATGGGAGATTTTTTTTTTTGCCAGAGGAAGTGTATGGCAGCATATCGTTGGACAGGGTTTTCCAGACTCCTACATGGTCCCAAATTCCACTCAGACTTTTCTGCCTACTGGGCCTGTGACTATTAGGATATGATTTCTGTAGGGAGTGAAGAAGGAGGTAGATCCTAAAAAGATATCACATACATTCTACAAGACTTTGCCATGGTTAAGGAGGCAATACAATCATTTGCTCTGATATCCATTAGAGTTAAAGTTTAAAGGATTTTTGTTCTAATGTCTAACTAAACAAGCAAAGCCAGAAGTCGTAATGTGTAATACAAACTGTACCTAAGTGTCTGTGGATTGTTTCTTTGGGAATTAAGAAGGATTATCTCATTCCAGAGGGTCTAGGTGGCTTACTCAGGACTTCTGGAGGAGGTCTGGTGTGTGAGAATACAGACTCTACCAGAGGTAGAGTTTAGCTCACAGAATGGTGAGTGGAGAGAGTTTTTCATCCTGACTCAGGGACTTCAAATGGCCTGTAGAACAAGGCTGATGTCCTAAGAGCAAAGTGAGCTTCAGTTTGTCTCAGGAGGCTGTCCTTTATCTAATGTTTTGTGGACTTTATGTCTCAGTTTCTTTAGCAGTTTACTGAAGGTCATTGAAGATTACAACAGATAATAGATGTGTGTTGCATAGAATAGTGACTGACAGTTTTGGAGTCCCTGACACATAATACATAATAAATACTGATTGTCACTGCTTCAGAGCCCGGGTCTGAAGCAAAGGCCATTGGATTTTCTCAACATTCAGGGACCTAGACTAGGCCAACATTTTGTGTGTGTATGCATGTTAATGTGTGTGTTGTGGTCAGCTTTCTAGTTGCTGCCCAGAAAGAACCCAAACAAAAGCGGCTTGTTGAGGAATGGGTTTATTTGGCTTACGGACTCGAGGGGAGACTCCATTCTGGCAGGGAAAACGGTGGCATGAGCAGAGGGCTGGACATCACCTCTGCCACAGCACTACAAACAGCGGCAGGAAGGTGTGCCAAATACTGGCAAGGGGAAGCTGGCTTATAACCCCCCATAAGCCTACCCCCAACAACACAGCTCTAATGAGGTTCTAATTCCCGAATTGCCATCAGCTGAGGATCGATCTATCAGAACACATTCATTTGTTTGTGGGGGACACCTGTATCAAACCATGACAGTGTGTGTTTATGTGTGTATGCATGTTCATATGTGTATATATGTGTGCATGTTCACATGCATGTTCATATGTGTGTATATGTATGTGTTTATGTGTGTATGCATGTTCATATGTATATATGCATGTATGCATGTTCACATATGTATATATGTGTGCATGTTCATGTGTATATGTATGTATGCATGCTCATATGTGCATACATGTGTATGTGCATATGCATGGTTATGTGTGTATATGTGTATATGCATGTTCATATGTGTATATGTGTATGTGCACATGCATGCTCATGTATGTGTACATGCATCTATGCATCGTCATATGTGTATATGTATGCATGCATGTTCATATGTATATACATGTGTACATGCAAACACATGTTCATGTGTGTGTATATGTGTATGTGTGTGTATGTATGTTCATATGTGTGTGCAGAGGCCAGACGTTGACATTGGGGTCTTCCTCACTTGCTTTCTACGTTATCCTTCGGAGCAGAGTCTCTCCCTGGCTCTGTAGCTCGCTGATTTAGTTAGTCTAACTAGCCAGTGATCTCTAAGGATTCCCTGTCTCCACCTCCCCAGCTCTAGGATTATAGGCATGTACTACCACATCTAGCATTTTTATGTGGGTTCTGGAGATCTGAACTCATGGCCTCACATTTGCATGGCAAGTGCTTTGCTGTTTGGGCCATTGCCCCAGCCTGGCTCTCAAAATTTTCACAGTGGCAGTACATTCAGGCAGGACCATCTGCTGTGTGCCTCCCAGTGGGTATGTTTTTGTGGTAAAGCCTCTAGGGAGTTGTCCCAGGTGATGGTGAGGGCCCGATGCATCCCACAAAGCCTCTGGTTTGGGTCCTGCTTACTTCCACCTGCAGGAGCAAGGACAGGGAAGACCAGTTCATCTTAGGGTTCAAGTGGAGGATTTCTGTTGGGCAGTGGTATGGGTTGGGCTCATATGTTCTAACTCTCTGTACCTCAGAACATGACATATTCGGAGACAGTCTTGAGGTCACTAGGGTGGCTCATACATGATCCACTATCACTGTCTTCCTTATAAGAAAGACTGGGCTGTCGATCCACTTAGAGGAAGGTTATGTGAGGACTCAGGAAAGATGGCCCCAAGCTAAGGAGAGAGGCCTTAGAAAGCCACTTTGCCACCTCTTGGTCTTAGACTCACAGCTTCCAGGATCAGAAGGCACTACCTTTCTGTTGTTTAAGCTGTCTACTGTGTGGTCGTGGTTATGGTGGTACCAGAAAATTCATACAGGCAGCCAGCACATTCACCCTGAGTGGCAGCTTTCTTGGGGGAATGCTGGGAGCTGAGGGGAGGCAGCGCAAAATCAGGAGTGAGAACTCAACCAAATTTTCAACTCCAGCCCTGCCTCTCATGAGCCTTGATGTGGCTTTGCTGTTCCTTCTTTTCCTCTCATGTCCTGTGGGAGCAAGCGACCTCCTAATGTTTGTAAAAGCTTAAGCCATGTAAGAAATATAAGATTCATCACAGTGTCCAATATATCATAACCACTCAATAAAAGACATTTGTGATTGCTATGTAAGGAAATGTCAATTAAAAGTCTTTTTTTTTTGGCTTTTTTTCCCCAAGGTTCTGCACATTCTGCACATTGATTGTCCATCTTAAAAAATATTTGCTTACCCACAAGTTTAGAAATCAACGGGCTCATTACAGATTTAAAACCATGTCTTGCTGACATTCCATGGAGCTGGGAATGAGAATGTAACAAGGATCTCTTTGAAAGTATAAAGTCATTCAGGAGGAGGGCACAGACACTCTTTGTTCTGTGGAACAGAAGGGAATCTCGTTCTCAGTTCTCCTCCCAGCTGCTGGTTTTTTCCTCTCTGAAGGGGGGCAATGCAAAAAGTTCTGTTTGCCATGGAGGAATGACTTGCTTTGAATCTGACATCGGTTCACTGCTTGGGTTTCGTCTTGGTGCATATAAAATAGCGTTGCTGGGCAAACACACGTGCCTGGCCTCCTTGGGGCACGGCTGGTACACCAGTGTCACCACTGTGGGAGGGAAATCATTTTGGCCTGTGGATCTTTTCTGTTTGTTAAAAACAGCATGCTTACAGCTCTTTAATTAGAGAAAGGCAGCATTTTTAGCTCTCAACACAGTTCCTTGTTTGGTTGGAAGCCATGAAGGCTATGGAACAGAAATCCCCAAAGAATGTCTTTCGAGAGTATGCAAGAGAAGGATTTCAGAGCTGAACTGGCCCTCAGCAGAGTTTGGCCAGAGCTGGTGAAATAAGCTAAACACTCTGTGTGTGTTTGACTTTCTTCAGTACCTTTGAGATCTGGCAAGAGCTGTGGAAGTTGAGCTCCTGTTGACTCTAAGTCAGCAGCTTAGTTTGTGTTTGGGAATCCGATCAACCAAACAGTCGTTCCTTTTGTGCTTGGATGCTGAAGGGACCACAGAGGATCTGAAGCTACAACTTTTGCCTCTGCTCTGAAGGCAACAGCATGGAGAATACAAATTCCACAATTCCACGATGGTCTTGGAAATGTGGAGGATTTAATAAAGATTGGCGGGGTGTGCTTTCTCTTCTGTCTGCTCATAGTTGTCCTGACATCTTGCTACCTGTAAGGCATGGTTATTTATTTATTTATTTTTACAATGCGATTTTGTCACTGTTGACATTTTCCATTTGTGCCTAACTTGTTCCTAGGCTTCTTTAATAGTAGTTGCTTAAAAAAAGAAAAAGAAAAACACAAGCCTGAGGGTTCAGTTGAATTAAATAAGGGTGTATGTGTGTGTTCAGTTTGGATTTCACTCTCCAAATTATACAAAACAATTTATAAAAACTTTGCCTGGATTCCTATCACCCTGATATAGTAACCACCTTCAGTTGACCCTGGTACCATTGATTGGTTGATTAAGGTAGTGTCTTGTGTAGCCCAGGCTGGTCTTGAACTTGCTCTGTAGCTGAAGATGACCTTGAATTCCTCATCCTCCTGACTCCGTCTCCTACTGCTGAGATGCATGTGCCATCCTGTCTGGACAGTTTTACATGCCATCTCTGCTCCTTCCCACATGTCATCCTCGGTGTTTCTGTGTACGCACACATACTTTTTATAGTCTACATTCTGTTAGTGACAACAAATGTTTTCTAACTGCTGCAGGTGCTTTATAATGTCATTTCCACGATGACTTGTGATTGGACTGAGTGGGCTTCACATTGGGTAGACTCTCTTTCTTGTTCTCTCTGTAGGTAGCTTGTAATTCTTTTTATCATGGAAATGATGTATGTAGCTTTTATTTTTTCACATGTAACAGAACAACACATTTTACTCTTTCTGATAAAGTTAAACTTCTCAGCTCAACATCATCTATGCACTGTTCTTTTACCACAGAAAGACATTCCCACAATACAGTTAAATATCCCCACAAAACAGAGTTACATATAACCACAGTACATAGTTAGATGCATTCAGTATCTTAAATAGGTTGATGAAAGAAGAAACCTGAAAGAGATTACCTCTGAAAATGTGATACAATATGTCTCTAAATCAGCAGTTGACCCTTGATTTAGCTTTTTATTACAGCATGAGTAAATTTCCAAGAACTAGTTAAAAGATTGGCTGGCAGCCAATACTATGACCTTTTGAAAAAGTAATGCAGGTACATCATAGGCTAACCAGTATCTACTAACTGATGAACTTTCTAGTTCTGTCATTTTGTCACCAGAAATAGTGCTAAGGTATGGTTATTTTTTTTATTGAGACTGTTTTGTACACATGTGCCAAAAATGTAACCTCTTATTTATTTCCCTGTGATAAATCGAATATAGCTTTCAAGATACATTGCCAGGTTTAGACAACTCTGGCTACCTTCACGATTGCCCTTCTCATCATCAGAGAGTGACCTGGGCTGTGAAGGGTTTGTGGGCCTTCCTGGCTTTCCAAGGACAACTACGTTAGTTACTTTTCTCATTCTTGTGACAGATGCCTGACAAAAGCACTACAGGGAGAAAGGGCTTATTTTGGCTGAGGGTGGAAAAGCCATGGCAGTGTTGTTTTGAAACAGAATCTTGCTGTGTTGTCTTGGGTGGCCTGGAACTCACCATATGGCCTTGAATTTGCTCCTGAGTCGTGTGTGCTGGGATTACAGGCATGCACCCCCACCCTAATCCTAACCCACATTGTAGTCTTTGTCCTTGAACCTTCCTTTTTCTCTTCTATAACCTTGAAGGCTCTCTTTCTCTTCTATCCCAGTCTCTCAGGCTTGAGTGTGCTAGGGGTGGGGGTAGCTTTGAAACACACATGACTGAAGCCCACCATAAAAATCTCTGATTCAGTGTGCACTCTATCCACTTTTTCAGTGCTGGTGCTGATGACCTGGGGACTACACTCTGGAGTTTCACTGCTCTGTGCCCTGAGTGGTTTCCCATGTGCTCCATAATTACTGGACAAACCAGAAAGAAGGGAATGAATTTCTCTATGGCCTCTGTCCTGAGTAAATATGTTATACTGTGGCTCTTGGCTGGGCCCCTGGACTGAGAGAAATGGGAGAAAATATAGAGATAGATCTATCTATCTATCTATCTATCTATCTATCTATCTATCTATCTATCTCTATTATTTTTAAATTAAAAAGTTCTAGTCAGTTTGTTACTGTGTAGTCAAGACTGACTTGGAATTAGCAACCCTCCTGTCTCAGCTCCTTAGGACCAAGGTGCTAAGGAGATCTCCAGCACAACACACTCTCTCTATGTTTGTGAGTGTGAATGCCAGTTGGTTGTTCATTTAGCCCTGATTAAAAGAAATGACAAGATCTTACATGATAGGCTCTTGTAAGTTCTGTTCTCTGTGTCTTTTAAAGTAGAAAGTAGAGGTGTGCTCTAGTGGGGACAGCTGTTGGGGTGTTGGATGAGACATAATTTCCCAACAGTAACGAACTCAATACAGTCATGAAAAGTGAGACAATTCCTCAGAAGTGCTATTTTCTGTGAGTTACAAAGATCCAAAATATTCTTGCTTATCACCAAGAACACATCATGAATTTGGCTCCCATCCCTCCCTCCTGCTCAGCTCTAATGACGTCCTGATCATAGCATCAAGGAGCACTGATGCAGATGTTGTCGTTTTCTTTGTGTATCTTTTTTTCAATTAGTTGCCTTCCAAAAGTGAATTGGTACAGAATTTTCCATCCTAAATAGTTTGAAGAGTTAAAGGTACTTTACTAGTTGTCATTAGTGATTCAATCACTTCATGTATTTGCGACTTGATTTACATGAATTTAAAATGAAAAGATACACATTGATTTCTTTTATTATTACTTTTTTTTTAAATAAAATCACTTGCTCTTTCCTGTAGGCTTTGGGGAATTGTTTTATGTTTTCTTTTAAATAAAATCTTTTACCTTCTCTTTTCCTCTCCTCCTTCTTCTCTCTCCCTTTTTCCTTCCTATATCTCTTGCCACTCTTTGCACTGGGGATTAAACTCAGAGCCTTGCACATGCTTGGCAGTTTCTCTACCACTGAGCCAGGCCCAGAGGGCTTGTTGAGACTTTTTTACTAGGGAAATTTGGTGTCCACCATGCATAGTTGTCCAGGCTGAGCAATGGCAGTTTAATGTAGAGCTGTGTCTCTTTAACATTACACCTTGAACTTGAAGAATGAGGAAACTAGAGTTGGAAAATGCCTGCTGACCATCTTGGAGAAGTCTTGGATTTCTAGGTTTTTATTCAAGGTGTATTCACTACTTTCTTGCTGTTGCAACTAAATACCTGTGGAGAAACAACTGAATGAGGAAGGGCTTACTTATTTTGGCTCACGGTTTGAGGGGCTACAGTCCATCATGAAAAGGAAGATGTGGTGACAGGGGTGTAATGTGGCTGGTCACATTATATCTGCAGTCAGGGAACAAAAGAACAGACAGGAAGTGAGTGTAGCCTATAAAACCTCAAGGCCCACTCCTAGTGTATCACTTCTTCATCTAGACTCCACTCCCTCACAATTCCACAACCTTCCAAGACAGTGCCACTGGCTGGCGACCAAGTGTTTACACACATGAGCCTTTTTTTTGGGGGGGGGGCATTTCACAGTAAACACAAGGGGACATCAGAGCACATACTCTTTCTCTTGGGGGTAGTGCTGGAAGTTAAGAGATACCCTCCCCCCCATGGACCTCACTGTCACCTTGTCCCTTACTCATGGGAAGCTGGCTTTAAGGGGCTGGTGAAGCAACTGCTGACACTCCAGTGGGGAAAGAGCCCAAATCTGAGTCTGGGAGGGATGCATGTTGATACCTGAAAGCAGATTTGTTCACAGGAGAGGATAACACAGTTCCTGTTGTCTCTGTCTCCCCAGGTTAACTTTGTGGCCTGCCAGGTCTTCGCCTTACTGGCTGCATTCTGGTTCCGCATCTACTTACATCCAGGAAAAGCCAGTCCAGAGGTCCGGCATGTGCTCGCCACCTTGTTGGGTGTTTATTTTGTGGTGTTTTGTTTTGGCTGGTGAGTATGACCTTCATCCGTTCTAAACAATATTTTGTGAAGGGGTTCTTGGTGAAAAGCATGTGTCATTTAAAACTTGTATGTTGGAAGGTTTTGGAACATGTAAAATATTTATACTCTATTTTAAAATAATGATCATGTAGGGATCTTTATGCTAAGGTTCTGGAACCAATAAATACCCATTGAAAGTGCAGGGTTTTTTTTTTAAATTAAGACTTATGCTGTACTCCCTGGGACATGTATATGGGATGTTAGGAGGCTTATTTCTTCCCTCAAAGATTAGGAATCTCTGCAGATGTTTGTGTTTCTTGAGTCACTGTTGGAGACATTGGTGTCACAACAAAGGTTTTAGTGCAGGTCTTAGGGCATGTGAGTCGTTCTCTAACAGATAGAGGATTAAGCAGTGCAGGTACCTGTTCAAACTGATAGATTAGACTTTACTAGGCAAGCTGAACAAATACCCGGGGAGTGGGCACTTCTTAGGGAAAACATTTTAGAGACCAACATTTCTCGAATTATGTCTTCAGGGAAGTTGTGAACTTGCTGAGGGTAGTCCTGTGGGAGGGATGAAAGAGGACCAGTATTTTGGATCAGCTGACTTGGTCTTTGGGGAAATGGCTTTTGTACCAGTACATGGAAAGAGAAAAGTAAAAAGAAAGAATGATCAGTTTTGTTTGGATGTGAAAAAAAAGGAATAAGCATTTCATTTGTGGGGTCCTGACATCACAAGTTCACAACAGGCAAATACATCCTGATTTCCTGGTGTCATTTCAAGATACCGTATTTTAAGGGCATAAAACATAGTTGATTTGTTTTCTCTTACATGAGTATGTGTTAATTGATTGCTTGCTCATTGGTGGGAGGAGCTGGAGTGGCCAGTAGGCAAGTTCATCTGAACTATCTTCAGCATCTTCCCTCCCCATCCTTTTGTCTTCCAGGTACTCTGCACATCTTTTTGTCCTTGTCTTAATGTGCTATGGAATCATGGTAACTGCCAGTGTATCCAACATTCACAGGTAAGAGACTGAGTGAACAGCACAAAGGGAAGAATGCATTGATCTTTGAAGTGTATGTCCAGGAGAAACACATGCTTTCCCCCTGTCCATGAGAGGTGTGCTTCAGCTTCTCCAGGACATCACAGAACAGGATCAGGGAACCTGTTGCTTCAGCTTCTCCAGGACATCACAGAACAGGATCAGGGAACCTTCAGTGAAGGCTTTATGAAAAAGGGTGGAATGCTCTTGAGGCTCAGCTGAAAGAGCGTTTACCCGGTTCTCAGGCAGCTCCAAACTGGACACAATTTAGATGCACACAGTTCTGGAATACTACTTGGCTTATAGAAAGGAATGAATGTTGGAAATACAGAATGATGGAGATGCTTCTCAAAATAAATGTGCCGAGTGATGGCAGTCACACAGATTGCATTCTAGAAAACACAAGCTAATTTTGTGAAGATGATTACAAGTTACCTGGGGTGGGGCACAGAGAAACATGTATCAAGGTCCAGGGAGTGAGGGGAAACCCACTCAGGGATTTAGTGATTGTTTTCTAATGTTTGCATATGCCAAAATTTATTTAGAATATACTTCAAATATATAATGAAGCTATTTAAAAAAAAGAAAAGGACTGGTGACATGGCTTAGTAAAATTGCTCGCTACAGTAGCCTGTGGTCCACAGTACCCATGTAAATACCTGTAATCTTAGCCCTGGGGAGGCAGAGAAGTAGATAACCAATCAGCAAGTTCAAGGCTCAGTGAGAGAGCTTTTTTCAAAAAGTAAGGCAGAGATCTCTGGTTCCCACAAGCATGCACACTGCACATAAATGTGCATATGTACATGAACATGTACACACACATGAAAATAAATACCTGCATATAAATATACATCCATACATGAAAATGTACACACACATGAAAAATAAACACCTGCACATAAATGTATATACCCACATGAACATGTACACACACTCATGAAAGATAAACACCCACATATAAATGTACATGAACACATGAACATGTACACACACATGAAAGATAAACACCTCCACATAAATGTAAATACCCACATGAACATGTACACACACATGAAAGATAAACACCCACACATAAATGTACATACATGAACATGTACATACACATATGAAAGATAAACACCCACATATAAATGTACATATGCACATGAACGTGTACACATTCACATGAAAGATAAACACCCACATATAAATGTACATACCCACATGAACATGTACACACATATGAAAGATAAACACCTGCATATAAATGTACATACATACATGAACATGTACACACACACATGAAATATAAACTGTGCTGTCGTTTGATTTTATAGCACAGAAGTAATCTAACAAGCATCTTTAACCCCCAAGCCATCTCTCAAGCCCCTCCAAACCCAGGAGTAACATAACTCTAATATTGTGACCCTCTTAATATACTCCACCAGGAAGGCTGTGTGCCTGGATGATGAGTATTCATTTTTCAGTGTGTTTCTTTCTTATGTTCTTTCCCTGAAAACTCAGTGTTAACTGTTTTTTTCAGGACTCTGGAATGTAAGTTCTGTGAAAACAAAGACTTTTCTCTTTGGCTCACTGTGTGTTTCAACATTTAGAGCAGTACTCAGCAGAAGTAAGAGTACGGGTTCAGTACGTGTTTCTGGAATGAATGACTGACGTTCTTTAAAAAGACCCTCTCATGACTTCTTTGCTGTTGGCTTCTTGGAAAAGCACATGCCTGTTTGTACTTTGAATGATAAAATTATATAATATATAAGATTATATAATATGTAATTATATAATAGATTATATTAATATATATTCCATATAGACTAGTTCCTTTGTAAAGCATTGAAATGTAGCTTTATAGTATGTAATTTTGTGGTTAGGATTTGTGGGGTGGTCTAAGGCTCCAAACTTTGGTTTTCATGCCTGTACTGTAAAAACTTTATCCATTGAGTCATCCCTTTAGTCCCTATAATGTTGTGATTTTATAGCATATCTTCAATTTACCTGCCCATAGTAACATGTTGGCTCTGTCCACGCTACATGATGTAGATAGGTGCAGGGTCAAGAATGTCACTGCATACTTCCATGGCAGGCCCAGGTTTCCGTAGTCCATTCCAGGGGCTGGGGATGGGATACTCCAGCCTGGTCAGAGCTTCTGGGATCACAGTCTCTCTGCCACAAGAATCAAAAGATGCCAAAACCAATTCTTCCCCTTTCCTGTTTGCTTGAATATTGCCAGTATGCCAGAGGCAGGGAATGGTTTAGTTCCTAAAGGATAAACTCAATGTAAATTTCAAAAATGTTTCAGAGTCATTTCCTTTACTGTTATCTCAGAGAAAGATCACAAAGCTGGAGTTAGGAAACCTGAAATCTAGACAGATGAGGTCACTTCTCTGGATATCAAAGTCCACCTATGAAATGTGGGGTTCGTAGTAATCTGGGTGGAAATTCTCAAGACAATGAGTTCATGGATATTTGTGACTTATTCTCGTTTTCACTTCCCTGAGCACTATAGTAATGAGTTCTCCATCTTATGGCTGGGAAGAGGAGGGAAGTACTGTTTACCGTCATATGAAATCAACACTTTTCTGGCCTAGCTTTTATTCATGATGGTTTGTTTTCATGGGGTACCACCTCTGTCTTCATCCCAGGAATAACAGGCATCAGTTTACCATATAGTCACCAGCTGGGGCAGAATTGGCTTGTATCGTCCAGGGTTGAGGCTTGTGTGACAACTGATGATGTAGTTAATCACTTCTGGAGCCCTTGCTTTGTGTGTAAAAACATATTTCCTTGCTATTAATATATAAATTACTATTATATCAGTTTATATTTAATTGCATTATTAAAAACATATTCCTCCTAAAATAAGTCTGTGGGATGCAAATTTTATTTTTCTGAGATGAGGAAACAAATGCTTCTGTCAATGAGCATAGGTTGATGAGTTTTCTCAAAGAGCCCATTCCCAGCCAGCTCAACAAGAAAACAGTAAGTACTCTGGTGGTTTAAATGAAGTACACTCCCTGTCATAGTCAGCCCATGCTGCTGGGATGAATCTCCAAACCAGGCACAGTTATGGAAGGAAAGGGTTTATTGAAGCTACAGATCCAGGGGAAGTTCCATAATGATGAAAGAGGCTGACCCCCTTTCACAGATGCAAGCAGAGGGAGAAACCACACAGACACAGACACACACACACACACACACACACACACACACACACACAAGCAAAACAGGCAGGGTGAGGAGATTTCTTTTCCTTTTATATAATCTTAGGGTGGGATCTTGAAATTCCCAGAATTGTTGGCTTCCTGAGTCTCTGGAATTTCCTTCCATCCCATCCCAGGAAGGGATATTCATTTCTAATTTCTCTGAGCCTTCTTACATCCTGCCCCCTACTGAAAGGCTGCCTTCCTATAAACATCCTCAGAGACCCACCCAGGATAACTAAAAAGATCAAGTTGACAACAAAACCTAACCATCACACACCCATAGGCTCATTTTTGAATCCTTAATCCCCAGCTGGGGGCACTTATTTGTAAGGTCATTGTACTCTTAGGAGGTGCAGCCTTGCTGGAGGGAGTGTGTCACCTGGTTTTGATATTTAGAGTCCAGCCCAGTTTGCTGTTCTTTTGTTTCACCACTTCCTCCCTGTGGATTTGATGATGTGTTGTTGGTTCCGACTCCCATCATGCTTTCCCACCATCTGGATCTGTAAGCCAAAATAAACTCTCCTTTCCTAAGCTGCTTCTGGTCAGGTACTTTATTCAAGCAAAGAGGAAGTAACTTACGTAATTACAATCTTCCCTGCCTCATTTCTTCCATACCCTGTTTCTTATAAATAACCACTTTGCCATGGATTACTTTTGCAAGTGCTGAACATTGAACTCCTATTAGTCTCTTTCTATAACACATGTTTTCTACACCACTCCTGGAATCCTTAGATTTTTAAGGTTCAGCCAGGGCATGAATGCCATTGCCTTGTATTAGGGTTCAGTACTTGACCCTGTTCTTGACAGCTGGGCTGCTAACTTTTCACATCATCCACTGGGTGGAATCTGATTTACTCTCTAAGTCGTGGCAGTTTGGTTTGGACTCAGAGAACAAAGGGATGAAGCAGTTGACCTTGTTCTCGAAGACTCTGAATTGAATCTGCTTTGTGTTTCTGCTTTGAGCTCAATACTGGCTGGAGAAAGGGTTTGGATGCCACGGGCAACAAGACCCCCCTCCCTTCCACCTGCTCCAGCTTCAGCTTCAGCTTCTTTGGGCATTTGTTCTGGTCCCTTTGTCTTCTTGTTGACCAAAGAAAGGAAAAGGGTTTAGGATGAACCCATGGTAAGGAACCACTCTTTTGTGAAGAATAAGTTTGAGTATCTTTATCCAAGATGCTTGGGACAGAAATGTGGAATTGTGGTAGAGAAAGAGAGCTCAGGAACTGAACATCTGAATCCAGATCTGAAGTGTGAAATGCTTTGTGATCTGAAACTTTTCAAGGACTGACATTTCACTGGAAGGTTTTGGGGTTTGGGAGGTTTCAGATTTTGGACTTTCAGTTTGGGCTTTTAAACTTTTCACTTTTTTTTCCTTTGGTGAAGCTGGGTTTTGAGTTAAGAGCTTTTTCTGTGCTAGGTAAACATCCTACTGAACTACCTCTTCGGCCCTTCGCTCTATACCATCTGTTCTGTGAATAATATTAAAGAGAACTTACCATTACATCATACTTTACATAACTCTTCTGTATTCACTATCTGGCTGTCCTTTGTTACCAAATGAATTTTCATTACCTTACTTTGCTATTCCCTGGGTTGACTCAGAATTCATGAGTTAATGTGAATGTGTGAATTTTAATATAGTTTAATATCAGAATATTCATCTTCCATATTTTATGACACATGTTAAAAGTTATGCCTTCTGAATTGATGTCTGTATCTGGTAGCTGCCTGAGCCATTTAAAATGTTAAATATATTCATTTTAGTTCATTTCTACCATTAGTCACTGAAACCCTCTTCTATGTCATGCTCAAGGTCACAGTGAGGTAGAGAAATAGACATCTATGCAGATAATTTTAATTGTATAATTGTAGATATTAGCATGCTATTCATATTGGCATATTAGTGTTAGAAACATAGGCAACAGAACAAGGGATCCCACTGGGCTAAGAGAAGAATCGGGGTACATTGACAGAGTTCCCTAGAGGAATAGAAGCAATAGAATATATGCATATATATACATCTTAAAAGTAGATTGATTAGATTGGCGTCCATGATAGGGGCTGGGTTGCACTCAACAGTGGCTCTCTGCTAGAGGAGAGAACCTGCTGACCACTCAGTACAGGACATTGGACACCTCAGCAGTCCTCATCTGGCCTGGAGTTAGTTGGGTTCAGGGGATACAGGTGGAGTCTGTGTTGGAGGCTGGAGAAGCTGGAGCCGGCTGTCAGTGGAGAATGGCAAGTAGCTGTGATAATGAACTAATTTAGAAGGAAGACGTGAAGGCAGGCACATACGCACTGCTTTCTCCTCAGATGTCTTGATACCCGGGCCATCTGTTAGCAGGTGCCACCCACACTGAAGGTGAGTCTTCTTGGTTAACTCTCTCTGGAAATATCCTCACCGATATGCACAGAGATGTCTTCTAGCTGACTGGCTCAGTACATCCATCAAATGGATAATCAAGGCCCACTGTCATTGGTCATGTCTGGAGCAAGACCAACACATGTGACAACAAAGAGGTGACATTCGAGCTGAGCCTTGTCTGATAATTAGGCAGTTTCCAGATGAGCAGCAGGATGGAAAAGGCAAAGAGCATACAGCAAGGTACCTGGCCTTCAGGTACACAGGATGCAATAGTGGAACATGGCTAGACCAGTATAATATAAAAAAATAACTCTCGGGCTGGAGAGATGGCTCAGAGGTAAAGGCATTTGCTTCCAGTGCCTAAGGCCCCGGGTTCAATTTCCCAGGTCCACATAAGCCAGACCCACAAGGTGGTGGCCCTAGTTCTCTCTCTCTCTCTCTCTCTCTCTCTCTCTCTCTCTCTCTTTCTCTCTCTCTCTCTGTATCTCTGCTTGAAAGTGAATAAATAAAATATTTTAATAAAAAATAATTCTCTATTTTCTGTTTTAAAGAACATTTTATCAACAACCCCCATACACACTCACAATGTAAGGTGACTATAATCCCCTCCCACCACCCTACTTTATCCCCTACTCCCATATTCCCCCTCCATTTAACCCCTGCTTCCCAACAAGTCTCTCTTGTATTTTAAAGTCATATTTTTTTTCCTCCTATTGTACAGGCCTGTGTAGGTAGCATCAGCTACCATGAAGTCATGAATTCAATGTCCATTTTGTTTCTGGAAGGAAATTCCAGAGACTCAGGGAGTCAACAAGTCTGGGAAAGGGTTGCAAGACCCCACCCTAAGGCTATATAAAGGGGAAGGAAATATCTTTCTTCCCCCCTGCCTGCCTGTTTCCTGGTGTTTGTGTGGTATTGGTGATGGCTTCTCTCTCTCTCTCTCTCTCTCTCTCTCTCTCTCTCTCTCTCTCTCTCTCTCTCTCTCTCTCTGAACCTGTGAGAGGGGCCAACCTCTTGCCATTTATGGAACTTCCTCTGAATCTGTAACTTTAATAGATCCTTTCCTCCCGTAAACTATGCCTGGTTTTGAGGTTCATCCTAGCAGTGTGTAGCTGACTACAACAGCATAATCAATGCATTTAGCTAAACAACAACAGTTGCTTTCCTCCAGGACTTGTGACCTATCATAGGCTTTTGACCATGTTTTTGGTACCAGTTAAGAATTCTCTTCCATGGAGCAGGTCTCAAATTCAAACAGAGTGCAGTTGTTTTTCACCCATAAAAGACACATTACCATTAGACTAGTTGGCACATTTTGCCTGAATAGCCAGTCATGTAGCTTGTAGGATCTGTTGCTGGTTATGGCTGTCGATGCTGTGTGTGTGGACACCCATAGCAGTCTGAAAAGCGTTTTACAGCACTATCCCAGTTAGTCAATAGGAAAGAGATTTCCAGCCCAGCTCCAGTTTGATTTCTCAGTGTTCTTCAGCCAAAGCATGTTGTGTCTTCAGCAATAGGGCATTAAGCATCTAAATCTGGTGGGCAACCAAGAGCCTTGACAGTACAGGCCAGTGTACTTGAACATTCAGTGGACATAGAGCATGGCCAGAGATGAGTCTGAGGGGAGAAGATAGTGTGTGCAGAGCACCGTGCATGCTCTCTACAGGAGTTCTGATTTGATAGTGGGATCATTGGACATGGTAATGAAAAGTAGTATCCACGTGTTTATTGTTTATGTTTTTGAGTAAATAATGTGTTTTTGAAGAAATCAGTAGCCTATCAAAAGTAATCTACAGATTCAACTCAATTCTCTTCAAAAATTCCAATCCATTTAATAAATAGTAGGAGGGTATGGTGAACAAAATACTTAAGAACATCATTGCTTTTCTGGAATTTACAGTCAAGACAGGAGAGATTGGTTAATCAGATTTTCTTAGTCTGTTTTGACTCTGAGCTGGTAAACAATAGAAGTTTGTCATCTCTCTGGAGGAAAGAAGTCAGATTAGCCATTTGTGTGGCTTCTGGTGAGGGTTTTCTTGTATTCTTTTCTGGTGGCAAGAACAGGGAGCTCTCTGGATCTGCCCCTGATCATTCTTTGAGATTGCAATTCATGTAGTCCAGACTGGCCTTAAGCTCACTGTCAGCTGTGGATGACAAGAATGACCTTGAACTTCTGATCTGCCTGCCTCTACCTCTTAAGTGCTGGGATTGCACTGGCTTGTGGGTCTCATCTATAAGGACACTGATCCCATTCACTAGGGCTCTATCTACCCTTATGAATTAATCACCTTTCAAAGGCCATGCCTCCCAATACTGTCATTTTGGGGGTTAGGGTTTCAACATATAAATATTTGAGGGATGCATTCTCTCCATTGCTCATATTTATAAATTGATCAATGTTATAAATGACAAGCCCACATATATGCAAATGTTTCTCCACGTGTGTGCTGTGTGCCTGTGTTTGTATTGCTAGTTTATGCAATAATAGCCAGGCCCACTTCTCTGAAAGCACTCAAGAGTAAGAGGTAACGGATGCCTGAGCTGTGGGTAGGGAGGGTCTTGAGCAGAATATTGTGGATGCTAACACCTAGTGAGCAGGTAGAAGAACATAAGCTGAACTTTGAAAGTATTAGCCAGACAGGTGGGAAGAAAAGAATGGAAGCCAACAGAACAGTGTTCAAAGAAGCGAGTGGTCAGCAATAAGGCATTGAGTTGTGTTTTGCGAAGTCATAATGTAGTACAATGGATTAGGAAGAGGAGACTCTGAGTCCATGAACTTCCAGGTCAGTGGTACAAGCCTTGATTACATGTCAGAATACACCTGCCCTTGTGCACTTGGTACCAGTTAAACCAGAATAGCTGGGATAGATTCCACACACCTATGGTGTGTAAAGCTTCCCAGGAGATCCCGTTTTGCCTCCAAACTGAGGCTATGACTGTAGTCTAGGTGGGAAGAGTGAAGGGATCGAGGAGTGGGTGGGGAGGTGAGCAGGGATGATGTGATGCAGCAGGGGCATCCAGGGCCTTGTGTCTGTGGCACAAAGTGGGGGAGAGAAGACCCAGAACATACTATCATGTGTATTAATCCGGTCATCTGCGCTTTGTGTTTCAGGTACTCCTTTTTTGTAGCAATGGGATACCTTACAATCTGCCACATCAGCAGAATCTATATCTTCCACTACGGAATTCTCACAACAGATTTTTCTGGGTGAGTATCTTAATCAGAGGCAGCTCCGATGCAGTGCCTACTCCCTATATAACCTTGGGGAGGGGCCTTGTGAGACATGTGAAGTCTCAGCCTTGTCTCCTTCCTGAGCCTTCATGGGCTTCCTGAGGCTTAAGAAGACTGTTTCAATTTGGAACTTCCTAATAGGCCTCCCACCAGGATGGAAGGTTTCAGCCTGGAGGAGATTGCTTTAGAGTTATGTGTACCACTGGAGGGGTGAGGTTTGGCCGACTCAGACTTAGTCTCTTGAGGTCTGGAAATACCAAGTATGTATTTAAGGATAATCATTTGTTAAAGTCAATGGGTAAGACTCCATGCTAATGAGATCTGGTTGAAATTTTGATCTTTTGGACTGTTAGCTCATGATTTCTTCTCAGACAATGACCTGTACTTCACACCCTCTTTCCTTCAGGCCTCTGAGATTTTATGCTTCTCGTTTATTCCCGTGTCTTATACTTCACACGAGGAAGCACAGATCCTCGATTTTTCTAATACCAGCTCACAAACTTTATTCTTTCATTACATAGATATAGATATAGTAAACCATGGATATAAGGAATCACTAAAGATGACTAAAATAGCCAGGAAATTGTAGCATTAAAAGTAATCTTTTTTTAAAATTTGTGTGTGTGTGTGTGTGTGTGTGTGTGTGTGTGTGTGTGTGTGTACATGTGCCACCGAAAGTGGATGGAGGCCAGGGATTAACTTTAGGATGTTGTCATCTTCTCCACCTTTCTGTTGGAGACAGGATCTCCTGTTGTTTTGCTGCTGGGAGGGCCAGTCTGGTTGGCCACTGAGCTTCAGGATTCTCCCGGCTCCGCTTCCCACTGCTGTAGGCATGTTGGAATTAATAAAGAGTGAGTCACTTTGCATCTGGTTTTATGTGGGAGATGGGGATTTGAACTCTGGTCAGTAGACTTACTGAGTAAGCACTTTAATCACTGAGTCATCTCCCCAGTCCCTAAAATGTATTTATCAAAGGCAGAATCACATGTTCTGTCGTGTTTAATGATTAAACACCCTGTTTTGGTTTCACCCTGAGCCCTGCTATCCTTAGAATTCTTGGCAGTTCATATATGTCTAATAGATACATGTATTAAATTCATTAGTATTTGTCAGCCTATTCTTCAGATTTTTCAGAAGAAAACTTGTTATTAAATACCCTCTGCCATCATATTGGTTGGGATATTGCCAAAAAATCCCACAACTTTTGATTTGAGCCGAAAGTACATTCTACCTGTTTCTTGTGTATATCATCCATTGATGCAGCAGTTATAGGCGTCAACATGGCAGGCACAGTGCCAGGCTGCATTGTCGCAGGAGGGGTGACTCCAGGCAGAGGGTGCACCTCTACACGTGCACAGACAGGTGCCTGGTTCCTGGAAAGACGCTGCCTTCTTCACCCTACCCATTTATGTTGTCGGCTGCTGTCACTTCTGCAGCCAGTCACTGGACTCCTTCCACTGCCACTACCCCAGGTTACCCCAAATCAGAAACCCTGTCCTCATTGGTTGGGATTGCCTCTACCTTCCTCCTTCTCCAGTGTTTGTCTGTCTGTGCCCGAAGGATGTTATGAAGCACAAAGCAGCTGCTGAACTTCCCATTTAATCATCTGCCATCTCCTACCGTATTATATGATGGCAAATGGTTTAGGGTCCACACACACCAGGCTGGTTCATGCTTCTGTATCTTGTTCATTCTTGGGATCAGAATCCTTTGTGTGTGTGTTAATGTACACACATGTTTTGTGTGTGCAAATGTACACACTCCTTACACATATGTCCAGAGACCAGAGAGTGTTGAGTACCCTCCTCTATTGCTCTTCTGCATTATTTCCTTGAGAAAAGGTCTCTCTCTGAATCTAGAACTCACCATTTTTTGTTTAGACTGACTTACCAGGGAGCTGTTTCTTCCTGTCAGCATTAGAGCTATAGGCATGTGTGGTCACACCAGCTTTTGACATTGGTCTGGGGATTAAATTCAAGTCCTCATACTTGCACAGTAAGCGTTATTACCCACAGGCCATCTCCCTGTCACTGAAAATTCTTTTTTTTTTTTTTAAAAAAAAATCCAATCAGTGATCTCTTCTGTACTTCGCTGCCCTGACTGCTACCCTCCCTGTCTCCACCCATCACCTAAGTCATGCAGTTTCACATAGACATAACTAGCCTTATGGATATCTTGGTTTTGGGGTTCTGCCTTTTTTAACTAAATTAAAACAAATACAAAAACAAAACAAAAATAAAAACAAAAAACTAAGTTACCAGGATGTAGGCAACTCATACAAACAATTCATGATTCCTTGTCTTTTGATCCATTAACTGTGTCCTGTTTCTGACTGTCTCTACTGTCCACGTCTCTGAGTGTGTGGGTAAGAGCGTCTCTACTGTCCACATCTCCGAATGCTCTTATTATACTTTTCCATTTATTTTATTAAAACCACATTTTTTGAGTTTTATTATGTGTCCCAGAATGGCCTGGTTCTATATAGCACAGGCTGCCTTCGAGCTCTCCATCCTCCACCTCAGCCTCCTGAATGCCGGGATTCTGGGTGTTTACAATCACACTTAGTATCTTTTGCACTATTTTTAGTATATTCAAAATTGTGGAAAGTTACCAAATGAGTAAATAAAAGGATATTTGGGGAAACAGTCCATTGCTTGTGTAATGTGGGTTTTGGATGTGACAGCAAGGGGAAGGAACTCAGTTCCTATCCACTTCACTGTCAGCAGCAGATTCCTGGTAAATTTCCTAATGATGTTTATCCTGCTGCTTCGTCTGGATCTTGAAATAAGAACTGTCTGGAGGTTGCACACATAACTGCTGAACGTGTGAACTAACAAGAACACTGTCCTAGGGAACAAATGCAAAGAATATGTGTGCACTGTCTGAACATCGAATGTGATTTCATGTTCTAATTTTCACGTAGCTGTTCTATCCAGTTCTTGGAGGCTGTTTTTTTTCTTTATTATCCATAATTGGATACATTGAATGAGCAAATAATGTGTTGGTATCCCCATTTCCCCGATTTCCCTCTTCCCTGTCCCCAATCAGCAGGATATCCTCCTCTGTGGGAAAACTGGATAAGTCCATGGGGTAGGGGGTTATGGATAGCCTAGGAGTCAACCCGGTTCCAACCCCCTTTGTATGTATGTTTTTTAAAATAAATAATAAGTACACAGTGCCCCCCTGACAGACCTGTTTCCTGGCTGATGCCAGTCCATGTGAGTGGAGCAGTAGCCATAAGTCTCTTTTAGAATGGAGTTGACTTAACCCGACATTTATTTCATTGAATTGTTCTGCTCCGTATTGGCAGGAGTCAGACTTCTGGTTCCCCATTGAACCTGGTCTTGTCAAGCAGGCGACATTGACTGCTGTTTCCTTGTTGCACCTGGTCTTGTCAACCAACCTGGTATGGCTCTTTTGAGCACGTGTGCAAATCTAAGTACTTTGCACATTTTCTTGCAACTTTATCATGAGAACAGACAGAAATTCATTGTTGATGCCAGAGAACATATATTGATGTTTTTAATTTGGGAGAACACATACACTTGTACTTTCAAGTTATTCCAAGACTTGGAATTTTAATCATCATTCTAAAAGTAATAAAGTTACGATTGGGCTAGACTGGTGTTCATGGTGAGAAAACACAAGATACCCTTTTATTAGTGCTGCTAACAGGATTTTCACTGACATATAGCTGTCAGTGCCTTTTTTTAAAAATGTGTGCTATGGGAGGTACTAAAGCTACTGCTTTCCTTTGCAGGGGAAGCACGGTTGTACCCAAGATGATACTTGATTCCTTTTAAGCTTCTGGTCTGATTACATCCTTCTTTTTCCTCACAGAAGGGCAGGGGCGAATTTTCTTCAGTGTACAGTAGCCAGGACTCCTGTGCCTTTTTTCTAGTCCAGGTCACATTCAGGCAGGTAACTGGTCTCCCCATCATGCTGACAGTTCAGGTCACACCTGTGTCTTTGAAGGCATTATGCTGTGAGAAGTGTTTCACACTGCTGGTCCAGAGTATATATATATTTACATAACCCTTCTGGAGGACAACCTTGCTGTAAACTTCAAGTGGGAATTTTTGAAAAGTTCATATAGCCCATCATAAGCTACATTTGTAGACATTGGATGTAAAATTTATTCATAAGGATTTTTAGCAATTGTCAATAATAGTGAAAAATTGGAAGTATCCTAAATAGTCCAGAAAAGGCAAATGATTACATCAAGGTACTAACATGCCTTTATTTACTGTTTTAATATCTTTATTATCAATAATTAGATACATTGAATGAGCAAAAATCATGATGGTACCCCCATTTCTCTCTCTGTCCCCAACCCACTGGAGGATTTCCTTGGTGTGCATACTGGATCTGTCCATGCGGTAGGGGCTTATGAGTTGCCCAAGAGGTGGCAAGTATTTTTTCCCCTTTGTGTGTTGTTGCTGGGGTGGGGGAATGTCTCTGGATATTCTCCCCCACCATGGCTCTTAGAATTTTTCTACCCCCTTTTCGGCTCAGTTTCCTGAGTCATGGTGGGTGAGTTTTAAGTTTGCTTTATTGTTGAGATCTTAAGTGTCTCTGGACTTCTGCTTTGGGTTGTGTTGAGTATCGTTGGTGTCTGTCTCCATTGTCCTTTCATGAATTATCTGGTTTGCTGTGGTGATTGGTCTCTTGTTTATCTCATCACTTTCTCATAGGTTTCATTTCAGCCCTATATGATAGGTCAGGGGTGGTTCATCTCCTGCTAGGATGTCAGCCATCATCTCATGTCTTGTTGGTGGAATTGGGTTGTCTACAGCTCTTGCTGCCTCCTGAAAAATACAAGCAGAATCTCCATTGGAGAGTGAGAACAATGTAGGTTAAATGAGACGCACATTGCTAATTTGGCAAGATTCTAATGGGAATTTTCCCTTGGAGTCCGGGGTTCTTGGTATTCATACATTTTGCCATGGATCCCAGTTCCAGTTAAGGGTTCCCTGTCACTGAGTGGATCTCTTAGCCAATCAGTAAGCCATTGATTTCTCTCCTAGGTTTAGTGCCACTAATGCATAGATGAGCAATTCTTGACTTGCTGGTCTCTTCCATGTAGTCGTATGTTCAGCATTCTCATGACAGCCTTCTGTATTATATATCAGTGGTCTCTTCTTTCTCCAAATATCATTGACTAATTTCCCCTGGAAGCTCATGTAATACCTTCCAGGTCTACACAGGCTACCATCTGGGAACTGGTTACCATTCTGGATCTGGCAGGATCTCTCAGTGTTTTGTGATGACCATCTGTGGTTTCTTTAGCAAATAGGATCTTACATTTGACCTGGGTCAGGTATTCATGTGCTTTGACAAAAGCCTGTCTTGTTTTGGGGACCTTGTGGGTCTCTTTGATCAACTTCTCAGTGTGGGAAGTAACTTATGACTGGAAGAGGGACATTTCTTGGGGTTAGGCTTCCTCCCACTGTATTTGTGGCCCTTCTTACCAGGCAATGCCCACAGCTTCCTCGGGAGCTTACTGTTTGAAAGTGAAGATTTTATGATATCGATTCATTATTGGTTTAGTTTATTGTCTAAGTCCCCCATCCTCCCATTCTTCACACCACCCAATTCCTTCCATCCCCTTTTACAACTCTCAATTCACCTGTTAGGCTTGCTTAGCGTTTAAGCATAACCTGGTTAGGAACCGCATATGAGGGGGACTATGCAGCATGTGTCTCTGTTCTTGTGAGTTCACTAAGTAAGATCTGCTCCAAGTCTATCCACGTTTCTTTAAATTTCATTATGTCATTTTCCCTTTCACCTGAGTAGAATTACATAGTGTAAATGTACTACAACTTTGATATCCATTCGTCCAGTGATGGGCATTTGGGTTGATTCCCATTCTTGGCTATTATGAATTGAGCTGCTATAAACATGGTTGAGGAAATATCTCACTGCTGAGGGTAGATGCTTTGTAGAGGAATAGCTAGGTCCGTTGGTAGATCTATATCCATCCTATTCAGGAGTCTCCACACTGCTTTCCATAGTGGTTGTACCAGTTTGTAATCCCACCGACAGTGAATGAGGGTTCCTTTTTCCTGCATTCTCACCAGCAACTATTGTTGGTAGATTTTTTAATGATTGCCATTCTGACTGGTGTAAGGTGGAATCTCCTTGTGGTTTTGATTTGCATTTCTCTGATGGTTAAGGATGATGATTACTTTCTTAAATGAGAATTGCCCATTTGTGTTTCCTCCTCTGTGATTTCTCTGTTGAGAACAATGCCCCATTTTGTAAGAGGGCTGTTTGATTTATTTTTATTATTATTTTGAGTTATTTGTAAGTTCTAAATATTAGACTTTTTATTGATAGCTTTCATAATCATAGATAACAAGCCATTATGATTCCCTCCCCACCCTCCCTCATATCTCTTCCCCTGTCAATTAGTCTCTACTTTGTTTCAGTGTCATCATCTTTTCCTCCCATGATGTGTAGGTATTATCAGGCATTGCAAAGTCATGAATATCAAGGCCAGTTTGTATCTGGAAGTTTTCGTTGTAAGCAGTCCTATCCTTCCTTTGGCTCTTATAATCTTTCTGCCACCTCTTCTGCAATAGACCCTGAGCCTCAAGAAGTGTGATAGAGATGTCCCAGTGCTGAACACTCCACTGTCATGTTGAGCATTTTCTTAAGTGAGTATTAGTCATTTGTATTTATTTCTTCCTTCGGGAATTCCCTATTCAGTTCACACTCTACTTTTTGGGTGGGTTGTTGGATTATTTTTTTTGGGGGGGGGGAATTTGAGGTAGTGTTATGCTGTAGTCCATGCTGACCTGGAATTCACTATGAAGTCTTGGGGTGGCTTTGAACACATGGTGATCTTCCTACCTCTGCCCTCTGAGTCCTGGGATTAAAGGTGTGTGCCACCATGCCAGCTTTGTTTGATTTTTTTATTATCTAATTTTTGAGTTCTTTGTAGGTTCTAGATATTAGGCTCTGTTGGTCATGTAGCTAGCAAAGATTTTCTTCCATTCTGAAGGGAGTCTGTAGGCTCTGTTTATAGTATATCTATCTGTTAAAAAGCTTTTTAGCTTGATGAGATTCCACGGGATTGTTGTTCACTGATTGTTGAATTTCCTGGGCTACTGGGGTAATGTTCAGGAAGTCTTTGCCCACTCCTAAATTGTGGAGAGTTCCCTCTATTTTTTGTTCCAGGCTTTTAAGTGTCTCATGCCTTATATTGACTTTATTGCATTTGGAATTGGAGAATTACAGGGCTTTATTCCTGGTGGGGGGCAGGGTCCTAGCAGACCTGCCCTGGGCACTGGGGTGCACACTCAGGAATCTGTTGGTTCCTAAGAGAATTCTAGCCCAGGAGCTCTGACATGGTTGCGAGTCCACCATCTTGACTTAAAGTCTCCTGTATTTTCTTTTTCTTGCTTCAAAATAGATTCTGGGTAAAAAGTGTTCATTTTATCAGGAAAGATGTGGGTTGGGATGGATGAAACAGAAGGAGATGTATTCACCAGGTCTGGTTGCACAGACCTTCAATCCTAGCTACTCAGGTGGCTGAAGCACGAGGATCACAAATTCAAGGCCTGCCTGGGATTCATAGTGAGTTCAAAGTCATTCTAAGCAACTGATACTCTCTCAAAATAAAAAAGGAGAAAAAAAGCTGAGGATATAGCTGAATGGTAGAGCATTTGCCTAGCATGCAGGAGACCTTGGGTGTACCCCCAACTCCTTCCAATAAACAAAAAGAAAGAAAAGAGAGAAAGAAATATATTTTGATGAAAGATAGATAGAGACAATAGACCAGTTTGTGGCTATTAGACTATTAAATATTGTGCTCATCAGTGCCCAGGCTTGTAATAATTGTAACACATCCCAAGACTGAAGAAAGCAGGTGACAGATGCCATAATCTGCAGAGAAAGGTAATCCAATGATATGTTTTCTTATTTATAGATTTGTAAAAATCACACCATTTGAAAATGGAATAGTCACCAGAAAATTATGCACTGGGCTTTGTGTAGGAAGTCTAGCTCTTTTGATTTTTAAGTTTCCAGAAAAAGAACAGATGAAGACAAAAGGGCATTGGGAAGGAAACTTTTATGCTTTGGAGGCTGTATTTAGAAACTACCTCAGATGTGATGCCTACAGTGCATCCCTTTCAAGAAAAATAGCTCTTGGCCTGTGATATATATTCTGGGTCAGAGGTCTTATTGAATACCAAGAGCGTGAGCTACAAAGTTATATGGGTCTGGGAGACCAACTTGGCCTCACTGAAAGCTTTGATGTGGTCCTTATTACTAGGACAAATACCTCAGTGTTCAATGCTTTTCAACATGAAAGGAACTTGGTGTCTGCTACTCTACAGTGACTGACCTGGTGGCCTCCTTGTTGGTTGTAAGCACTGTCACCTGTGCTGTCAGAGCAACCTTCCTTTTTCTGGGCAGGCAATTTCCCCTGCTTGCACAACCTGAGGAATCTTGTTTAAAGTGGTCTATTGGCCATTGTTTTTACAAACCAAGGAATGTTTGGTGTAGCTGTGAGGATTTTAAAGGGAACTTTCTTTAAAATAGTTTGTCTTACTAATGTACATGTATATATTATAGTTTAAAATATTACACACTGTTTGTAAGGGATGGAAGGTGGGAATAAGGATGGAAGGAATTACATAAAGAAGTGGACACCCAGAGGAGTGGATAAGTGTAGTTGACATGTTTCAGACATGGTCAACAAATGGTCTGTTTCTGGCTTTGTCTTCTTGCCTAGGGGCTGTGTGCATCCTGGGAAGACCCTAGGACATGGGTCATATTTCAGCCTTTGAAATAAATGACCAGTCAGCCCAGGGGGAACTGAAGAGGACACACAAATAGGGATCAGAAAACCATATTAGAGTGAAAAGATTTGAAAAAAAGTACAGTAGTCAGAGAAAGTCAGGGAGTCTAGCCTGTTAATTCCAGTGAAACCTAATTTTGTGTCCTCACAAAATGCATCTGCTAAAACCCCAGGTGATGGCGTTTGGATTGGGGCCTTTGGAGCTGATTGTTTCATGAGGGTGGTGCCCTAGGGCATGGGGTTAGCACTCACGCAAGAGGTCCTAGAGAGTCCTTTGCCCTCTAGCATATGAATTTTGAAAAACTGTCTGTCTTGGGAGCTGGCTCCTTTACCAGGCACTTGAATATGTTTGTTCATTGATCTAGGACATTTGTCATTTGTAAGCTATCCAGTTTATGGTGTTTCCAGCCAGGTGCATTAAGTAGCCAGGAAGAGAGCTCTCCATAATAACTAAACTAGCTAGACAAATGGTACCTGTTGTAGTCTGTAGTTTGGGTTCCACATTGCTGGGATGAGCACCCAAACAAGGCACAGTTTATGGGAGGAAGATATTTCTTTCAAGCTTACAGATTCTGAGGGAAAATTCCATCATTGGTCAAGAAACTGCTTCCATACACCCAAGCAGAGAGAAACCGTCACCAGCTATCAAACACCCAAAGCAGCAAAAAACAGACTGATAGCAAACAGCAGTGACCCTGCCAGAGCTCAGACTGTCAACATGGCTTTTACATAGACATTTTCATTTTCCATGAGTAGATACATAGCTGTGGAGTTGCTAGGTATGAGATGACTGTGTTTAACCTTTTGAGAACTATCCCCCCTCAGCACTGAGAAACAACTTAAATAAGAAAGAGTTTATTTATGCTTACATTGTGGAAGAATGCAGTCTGTCATAGCGGGGAAGGTATTCTGGCAGGAGCACAAGGCAGCTGGTCACAGTGTGTCCTCAGTCAAGAAGCTGAGAGCACTGGATGCTGGTCCTCAGCTCTTTCTCCTTTTTATTCAGCCTAGGACCCCAATTCCTGAAATGGTGCTACACACATTCAGGGTGGGCCTTCCCTCTTCCTTAAACCTTTCTGGAAACATCCTCACGTATGTATCCAAAAATGTGCTTCATTAATGCCCTAAGTATTTCTTAACCCAATAAAGTTGACAATCAAAATTAAACACCACATACCCCCACCAGCTGTGGATAAGGCTTCTAATTTCATTGCATCCCTGCCAACACTTGTTACTGGCCATCATTGTCTTTGTAATACACGACTGCTTGTGTGGTGGTGCCTCATTTGAATTGTTCTGATAACTCGTTACTTTTGAGTATTTGTTTATGTGCTTATTGTCCAACTGCATATATTTCTAGAGAAGTCTTTGTTGAGATTCTATAGCTAGTTTTATTTATTTTTTTAATTTGGGCTGGAGACATGGTTCAACAGTTAAAAGCATTTGTTTGCAAAGCCTGATGGCCTGGGTTCAGTTCCCTATTTAAAGTCAGATGCAGTTTATTTGTAGTAGCAGAAGGCCCTGCTCCCATTTTCTATTTCTCCTAAATATGCATATATTTATAATAAAATATAAATAAAATATAAATAAATAAATTTAAGAAGTGTTTTTATTTATGGGGAGGGTGAAAGAAAGAGAGGGAGGGAAGGAGGAAGGGGGTAGAGAGAAAGAGAACAAACATGCCAGGGCCTCTTGCTGCTGCAATGAATTCCAGATGCATGCACTGACACTTTGTATGGGTACTGGGGAATCAAACCTGGGCCGCCAGGCTTTGTAAGAAACTTCCTTTAACTGCTGAGCCATCTCCCCAGCCACATTTATGGCCATTTTTAAAATTACACTGTGTGAGTATTATTATTATTATTTCTGTGTGGGTATATGTGTGATATATGTGTGTGCATTGTATATTTTATGGACACACTATATGTGCATGCAGGTGCATGTGTGTATATGTGTACATGCATGTGTGTATTTATATGGACACTGTGTGTGCATGCAGGTGCATGTGTGTGTATATGTGTGCATGCATGTGTGTATTTATATGAGCACACTGTGTGTGCATGCAGGTGCATGTGTGTGCATGCATCTGTGTATTTCTATGAGCATACCATATGTGCATGCAGGTGCATGTGTGTGCATATGTGTGCATGCATGTGTATATTTGTATGGACACTCCGTGTGTGCATGCAGGTGCATGTGTGTGCATATGTGTACATGCATGTGTGTATTTGTATGGACACTGTGTTGTATTCAGGTGCATGTGTGGAGGCCAGGGTTTGAGTCACTATCCACTATATTTTTTGAAACCAATCTCACCCTTATCCTAGAGCTCACTGATTTGGCTAGAAAGTATAGGTGCACACCAACATACCTGGCTTTTATGTGAGTTCTGGGGATCTCAGACTCAGGTCTTCATGCTTGCATATCAATTAACATTGAGAGCATGATTTGAAAAATGTGTCATTGGGTGATATAGCCATTTGTAAACATCATAGAATATACTCACACAAACCGAGAGGCCGAGAGGGTCTAGCCTACTACATACCTAAGCATGGATTAGCCTATTGTCCCAAGACTACAAACCCAGACACCATGTTACTGTACAACAGTGAATTAAAACCAATGGCACATTTTTGTGCATTCAAACAGGTTTGTTTTAGTCCAGAATCACTGCAAACATGCGAACATTATGTGGTTATGGCTGAGATGCCACTATGCATGGATTTTATCATCTGCATTATGAGCCTATGGGACCAGGATTATATACACATTTGTCACTGACTGAAATGTCTTGTGGCCTGTGACTGTATATATCTCCTGGTGGAAACAGCACTGAAGTAGTTATGACCTAAACCCGTGCTTCTTGCACTATGATGTGTGCTTGACTTCCTGGTGATCTTGTTAAAATAGATTCTCATTTTCCATCCCAGGACATCTGAGCTGCTGCACTTCTCACCCACTCCAGATGATGCCAGCGTAGCTTCTACTGGTCCTGGGGCCCCACTTTCCATAGCAGTGCTAGAAAGTCTACCTAGTGCCATCTTACTACTTATTATTGTATTAGTATCTCCAGGGCAACAGGAACAAACATCTCTTCTGAGGCAGCACACCAATCAATGGCAGAGTAAAGGAATGATTCCATTCAAGTCCCCTGGGTGAAGCAATGAGTTTACCTTACTTAGAGGAGTGGCATGGGTAATGACTCATAAAAATTGCATTCCTGTGGCCTCCACCCCACTCAACCTTTCAGCTTCTCTGTGCTTCTATGTCCACAAGACCATGTGCAGCTGGAACAGACATGGATACATTTGGGATCTCAGGTGAGGGTCGTAACCCTCCCTTTCCTTTCAACAAATAAATGTTGATGGGACTGACTTACAGACTCCTGTGGGTCATGTAGCTTTGATTTCAAGATGGCAATATCCATGCCAAGCACAGAGGACAGACAGGCACTGTTATATCTGCTCATTGAAAGCATGTTGGAAAGGAAATAAAAATTGAACATTTTGAATTTAGTTTTTTTTAAATATTAGTACCCTTCAAGGTGAAAACCACCATGCTTAGAAATAGTTTCTTCCTCTGGCCTCTTTTTCACTTGTTTTGATTTCCCTCTCTTCCTTCCAGGCCTCTGATGATTATCACCCAGAAGGTCACAACCTTGGCTTTCCAGATTCATGATGGTGAGGAAAACAACCTTACTGGCATTCAAGCTCTTCCTTGTGTTAAATGTACAGTCCAAGTACTGGCAGGTCTTGCTTTATATTCAGTTTCCAGGTCTCTTAGTCATGTCCTTTTATGTTCCCAGCTCTTTATAATATTTTAAAGTTAATTTGTGATGCTTTCTTTTCCTAATTTGTTAAGAAAATGGTATCCTTCTTGCTTAGGTTTACTTTCTGAAAAACTTTCAAGGTAATAAAAAGTCAAACACCATTGGCTGGTTAATCAGTTTTTAGTACTGAGTTTCCCCCCCATCCCTTAGAGAATTATCAGATGAGATTAACCTGACCCTGGACAGCAGGACAAGGAAGAACCTTTTTTGTGTGTAAAGCTGGGCATTTTCTCCACTCCTGCTTTCCCCAGTGATGGCCAGGATGTGACTTTAAGCTGTTACAACTGCGATCCAAGGATCCGAGCAGAGTTATTCAGCTGGGTGGAAGTTTTTGGTGCAGGTTTAAGAGGTGTGGTGCAGCTTCAGAGTTGTGTTCTGTGGGCCTTCCTCTCTGGTCATTGCTTTCAATTGCTGACGTTGTGAAAAATTGTGTCCTAAAGCTAGTTTCTTGTTTTTACTTAAAGCCTGGGAACTGGTTTCATTACAGTTGATCCCACTGTACCCAGTTCATAGTTGAGGTTAGTAATTATTCTACACAGGACTGGGTCATCCATGCCATAGATAACACGCTCTAGAGTCTCCAGCTGTCCTGACTTGTCCAGGGCTGAGAGACATCCCAGGACATGACTTTCAGTGCAAGAATCAGAAAGCCTCGGGTAGAGCATTGAGCTAGTCACCCTGTTTGTCCCTGAAACTCAGCTTCTTAGTGGTGTCTGCTAACTGTCACAACAGAAACCAACAGCTGATATAGTTCAATTCCCAAGGGTGTCACATGTGACTTAGTGAAGACTTTAGTTGTTTTGTGTGAGTGTGTGTTTGAGACAGGGTCTTGACATTTAGCACAGGCTGGCCCAAAGCTCTCTATGTAGCCCAGCTTGGTATCTATTTATTACTTATGTGTGGATATGTTTGTATGTGGAGGCCAGAGGACGACCTGGGGTGTTGTTCTTTAGGTATGCCATCTCTCTCTCTCTCTCTCTCTCTCTCTCTCTCTTTATTAATAAATAGAAACTCTCTGAACAAGTCATGTGTTGATAACACTGTTTCTCTTCTCTCTGCTCCCATTCCACTGAGGGCCCTCCTCAGTGAGATTTCTGGAATGCTCCATGGACTGGAGAACTGAGTTGTGCGAGCAGGAGATTGGGAGGGTGGAGGGGCAATGTCTCTGGATATTCCCCCACCATGGCTCTTACACTCTTTTCGCCCTCTCTTCCACAAAGTTCCCTGAGCCATAGTGGGTAAGTTTTAAATCTGCTTTGTGTTGAGCTCTTAAGAGTCTCTGCATTTCTACTTTGGAATGTTTTGTGTGTCCTCGGTATCTATATTACCCTTGCACAGGTTGTCAATCTCTATAGAAGCAACATTCTTGATCATCTCACCATTTCCTCTGTGATTTCACCTGGGCCCTAGCTGATGTATTTGGGGTGGTTTGTTTCTTGCCAGGCATCCAGGTATCATTTCTGGTCTTGGTGGTAGAATTGGGTTATCCATGGCTCTCACTGCCTTCTGAAAAATACTAACAGATTCTCCAATGCAGAGTGAGGTCAGCATAGGATAAATGGGAGAAGCATTGTTCAGTTGGTGAAATTATATTGGGTGTAGCCTTTCTTTAGGCCCATGGTTAGTGGGAGCTTCTAAGGATGGTGTTGTGTTGGCAGCCTGTGGTGTCTTTTGCAATAGGATCTTATCTTTTTACTTCAGGCAGGTAATCCAGTGCTTTGACAGAAGCCTGTCTTATTTTGGGAAACCTTGTAGGTCTCTCTGATCAACAGCTCAATGTGGGTTGTAACTAATTCCTTTTTTTTTAAAGTTTTAATTCTAATTTTATTCTTCTAAAAAATATTTTGTGATTAATTTTTTTATTGTCCATGATGAGTTACATTATTTAATGGACAAACAATGAGTTGTTATCCCCAGTTCCCCAAGATCCCATCCCCAATCAGCTGAACATTCTCCTCTGTGGGCAGTCTGGATCCGTCTTTGGGTCAGGGGACCATGGATAGCCTAGGAGTCATCCCGGTTCTGCCGGCTCTAGTATGTTGTTACTGAGGGGGGCCATGACTTTGGGTATTCTCCCCCACCAAGTCTCTCACAGTCTTTCTGCCCCCTCTTCTGCTCAGTTCCCTGAGTCATGGTGGGTATTAAGGCTGCTTTATTGTTGAGAACTTAGGGGTTTCTGTGCTTCTGCTTTAGGTTGTGTCAAAAATCATTGGTGTCTGTCTCACTGGCTTATCCTGTGTTGGCTGATTGGCTGTGACTATAGGTTACTTGTTCATCCTGTCATTCTCTGCAGGGTTCCATGTGGATCCTCCATGTTAGGTCTGGGGTGGCTCATCTCTTTTCAGGATGTCAGCTATCAGTCTGTGGTTCGTTGGTAGGGTTGGATGAGCCACAGCTCTCTCACTGCCTTCTGAAACATACAAACAGAATCTGCATCGGAGAGTGAGACCAGTATAGATTAACTGAGATACACATTTCTGAATTAGCTAGATTCTATTTTTAGTAGCCTCTCGTTCAGTTGCTTGCATAGTGCATCTCTCATTGGGGGCCCAAGAGTCTGGCTCCCAGTGCATATCGCCCTGAGTCCCCAGTTTCAGTTAAGGGCTCCCCCTCACTGAGTGGAATATTTGGCTGAATTTAAAAGCTGTTGATTGCCTCCCCCAGGCTTTGGCTCCTCCATTGCACAAGTACTCCATTCCTGGTTCGCTATTCTTTTCCAGTAGGAAGTGTGTTCAGCCTACTCATGGCAGCAGACTGTGTTTCATGCCAGTGGTCTCTGTTTACTCCAGCTGTTGTTGACCATCTTCCCCTGGCAGCTTATCCAGTTCCTTCTAGCACTGCACTAACCACCATCTGGGGGCTGGATACCATTCTGGACCTTGCGGGTCTCTCTATGCTGATCAATGGCTTTCTGTGGTTTCTTCAGCAATAGAATCCTGCCTCAGGCCTGGGCAGGGCCGTCAAGAGCTTTGACAGAATCCTGTCTTGTTTTTGGAACCTCATGGGTCACTTTGGTCAACAGCTCAGTGAGGGAAGGAGCTGGGACCAGGAGTTGCCAGACTGATCAAATTTTTTTTTTTTTTTTTTTGGTTTTTCGAGGTAGGGTCTCACTGTAGCCCAGGCTGACCTCGAATTCACTATGTAGTCTCAGGGTGGCCTTGAATTCTTGGTGATCCTCCTACCTCTGCCTCCCAAGTGCTGGGATTAAAGACGTGCGCCACCATGCCCGGCCAAGACTGATCAATTTTTCACAGCCTTAGACTCTATCCCCTTCTATTCATGGCCCCTCTTGCCAGACGACACCCACTACTTGCTCAATAGGTTATAGTATGCTTATGAGGATTTTATGATTTTGAACCCATTTTGGTTTAGCTTAATGCTTAAGTCATTCCCTTCCCCCATCCCTTACCACTCATTCATAACCTCTCACTTCTTTCTACTGACCTTCATAGAGTTTTTGGTTAGCCTTGTTAAGGACCACATATGAGGGAAAATATGCGGTGTTTGGCTGTCTGTTTTTTTTGAGAGATTGCTGAGTAGAATCTGCTCCAAGTCAGACCATTTTTCTCTAAATTTCGATATGTCATTTTTCCTTTCAGCCGAATAGAATTCCATGGTGTAAATATACCATAGTTTTGTTATCCATTCTTCTGTGGAAGGGCATTTTGGTCGATTCCAATTCTACACCCACTTTTTTATTATTCCCACATGCCTGGAAAATGGTTTTCCATCCTTTTACCCTCAGTAGGTTACTGTCTTTAGCGATAAGGTGCATTTCTTGAAGGCAACAGATGGAAGGGTCCATTTTTTTCTGATCCACCCTGCTATCCTGTGTCTTTTTATAGGAGAGTTAAGTCCATTTACATTCAAGGTTATAACTGTGATGTTTGCTTTAAGCCCTGTCATGTTGAAGGGACTACGGGGGTTGATATCTGAGCTGTTGTTGTTATCTCTTTGGTGTTACCTTGCTTGTTCTCTGTTCCTTTCCTGGGGTCGGTTGCTTGTCTCATCTGCATGGAATATCTCATGTAGTATCTTCTGAAGGTTTGGCTTTGTGTTCAAGTAATTGTAGAGCTGGTTAGTTTCATAGAATACTTTCTCCATCTATTATGATGGATAACTTTGCTGGGTATAGTAGTCTAGGTTGAATTCTGTACTTCTTTAGGCCTAGAATAGCTTTATTCCAAGCTCTTCTGGCTTTTAAGGTTTCTATGAAGAAGTCTGCAGTGAGTCTGATGGGTTTGCCTTTGTAGGTGATGAGTTTCTTTTCTCTCACTGCTCTAAGTACTCTCTCTTTACCCTCAATGTTTGGCATTGTAATTAAGATATGTCTTGGAGAGGTCCTCCTTTGGTCTAATTTGTTTGGGGTCCTGTGTATATCTTTCACATGTACAGGATTATCTCTTGCAAGGTAAGGAAAATTTTCTTGAATAATTCTGTTGAAAATATTTTCTAAGCCCCTAGCCTGGTTTTCTTCTTCTGGGATCCCCATGATCTTGATATTAGGTCTTTTTATGGTATCCCACATTTCTCTCGAGTCTTGTTCACTTGCTCTTTTGAATTTCGTCAAATTTCTGATTTCCCTCATACTTTCCTCTGCTTTGTCTTCCACGTCTGAGGTTCTGTTTTCCCAATTATTGATTCTGCTAGTGAGAGATTCTAGGGAGTGTTTTATTGCTTCAATATGATTTTTGTTTTCTAAAACTTCTTTTTGGGTTTGTTCTATCATCCTGTTGAGATGTGTTTTCATTTCAAGGTTTGATTTAATTACTTCCTCCTGATGCGCATTCTTATATTTGCACGTCTTCACTTAGTTTGGATAGTTGGTTCTTGATACCTTCAGTTTGCTGGTTTGCCTTTAGTTCCAACATTTCTCTTCTTAAGTCCATTTGATTTTCCTTTATTATATTAATTTTGGTGGCAAAGCTTGTGAGCTGACTTTGTATTCTTTCTGTGATCAACAAGAAGTTCTTCTTAGGATCTGTGCCATTATGATCGGGGTTTAGTGTCATGTCATCCTGTGCCTGCATCTGCTCTCTCTCTTTTGTAGTATCGTTGTTGTCATTTGGCATGGTTTCCTTAGCTGGTGGAATATTCTTACGTTGAGGTCTGCCCATTTCAATTCCATTTGGGGTGATTGGTGGGATGCCTTTGAGCTGTATACACTTTGCTAGTGTGGACAGAGCAAACTCTGGGCTTCACTGGTAGGGTTGGTACTCACTTGTTTAATCTGTGGGGGTGTGTGCTCTCAGATCACCGCTGGGCTTGGATTGTGATACTGGGGGTAACCTGCTGGAGGGGCTGTGGGTCATGTGGGGACTATACCTAGTCAGAGGGTGGGGCTCGAGTCCTATGTAGCCTGTTGGGGGGTGTGGGGTCCCTCAGGGACTGGGTATGATGGGGGAAGGGGGCCAGCCGCCTGTCACGGGCCACCTAGGGTCTAGTTATGTTGTTAGTAACCACAGAACCAGTCCATGGGAAAACCACAGGAGCTGGGAGGCGTGAGGCAAAACCATAGGTGCTCGGTGAAACTGTAGGCGGTTGGGGATACCTCGGGACGGAGCTCTGGGAATATGCATGGGTCAGCAGGCAGGGAAACTGCAGAGAGCCGGCCCTGGGGAAGCCGCGAGGGTAGGCAGGTTGGGGAAACCGTGGGAGACCGGGGCTCCAGGAAGCCGCAGGGTTCGGTGGGCAGGAAAAACTGTGGAGGAAAAAAGAGAAAAGAAAAGGAAAGAGAAAGAAAAAGAAAAAAGAAAAAAAAAACTGTGGGGTGGTGAGGGAGGAGAAAAACATATATAAGAATGAAAAAGGAAAGAGACAAGGAAGAATCCAGGAGCAGGGAAAATATACGGAGGGAAGCCAGCAGAGGCTTGGCAGAAAAGGGAACCAGCAGTGGCGGGCACGAAAAAATAAAAATAAAAAAAGAAAAATAAGATTAGAAATAAAGAAGGAAAGAGACCGGAGTTCGAGAGGGGGGAAAAACACAAGGGAAGCCGGCAGAGGCCGGGTGGGGAAGCCGCAGGAGGCCTGCGGGCTGAGGCCACTCAAGCAGTGACTGCTGGCGACTCACTGCCTCCAGTGAGTGCTGATCCTCAATGGCGGCTTCCATTTGTGAGGATTCAATGCCGGGAGGTGTCTGGAGCTCAGAGCGTGGCCGTAGCTTGTGTCCATGGATCCCTGCTGGAAACACTGACTCTTGTTCCCCGAGGGATGTGGCGTGTCTGCTAGTCAGCCATCTTGAACCGGGAATGTAACCAATTTCTGACACTAGCAGTTATAAGCCTGAGCCAAATGTTTCAGGGTTAGGCTAATTTCCTTTTTGATTTCTTGAACAACCCATTCATTGTTTAATAGCATATTGTTCGGTCTCCAGGAGATCATGTAGTTTCTCTTGTTAATTTCTAACTTTAACACATTGCGGTCTGATATGATGAAGGGAGTTGTAACAGTTTTCTTCAGTTTATGGAGGCATGTTGAATGTCCTAATATGTGGTTTATTTTGGAGAAGATTCTGTGGGCTTCTTAGAACAATATGTATTCTGTAGAATTGGGATGGAATGCTCGTTAGATGTCTGTTAGGTCTAATAGATCTAAGGTATTGTTAAGATCTATTATTTCCCTGATGATTTTTTTGCTTGGATAATCTGACTAGTGAGGATAGTGGGGTATTAAAGTCTCCTACTATTGGGGTTTGTTTATGATTTGTTGTCAAGTAAGTTTTGCTTTATGAAATGTGGTACATATATATTTGGTGCATATATATTTTTGATGATATTCTCTTATTGGATCCTTCTTTGTCCTTCTTAATTACTTTTGGCTTGAGGTCTAATTTATTGGATTTTAATATAGCTATACCCACTTGTTTTTTATTTCCATTTGCTTGAAAAAATTGTTATCCATCCTTTCACCCTGAGGACGTTTCTGTCTTTAGAGGTGAGGTGAGTTTCTTGAAGGTAACAGATGGAAGGGTCCTTTTTCTTACCCACCCTGTTAATTTGTGTCTTTTTACGGGAGAATTAACTCTATTAATATTCAGTTTTAACTGAGGTTTGATTTAATCCTTGCATGGTGGAGGGTTTATGGGGATTTATAAATGCCTTGTATATTCTTATGAGCACAATAATTTAGCTATTGTGCTCATCCTATATTGGGCTCTTGAGGTTGGTTGCTCAACTCTTTTGTGTGGAATATTTCCTGGAGTATTCTCTGCTTTGTGTTCATGCAATAGTAGAACTCGCTTTTATCCTGAAAAAGTTTTCCTTTCTCCATCTATTATGAGGGATATTTTTGCTAATATTAGTTTGGGTTGGAAGCCATAGTATTTTAGACTTTGAAGTACTCCATTCCAATCCCTTCTGACTTTCATGATTTCCATCGAAAAATCTGATGTCACTCTGATGGGGTTGCCTTTATATGTGATGAGATATTTCTCTCTTGCTGCTTTTAGCACCCTGTCTTTCCTGTCTATGTTTAGTGTTTTAACTATGATGTGTCTTAGGGGGTTTCTTCTTTGGTCGTGTTTGCTTGGAGTTCTGTGAGCTTCTTGTATCTGGATGGGCCTCTCTTTTGTAAGAGTGGGAAATTTTTCTTCAAAAATTTTGTTGAATATATTCTTTATGTCTTTTGCCTGGATTTTTTTCCCCCTCTGGTATCCCCATGATCTGGATGTTTGGTCACTTTAGGGTGTCCCACAGTTCCCTCATATTTTGTTTTAATTTATCAAAGTTTTTAGAATCCCCATCATTTTTTTTCCTGTCTTGTCTTCTAGGTCTGAGGTTCTGTCCTCCAGATTATTAACTCTGGTAGTGAGGAATTCTAGAGAGGGTTTTAATAGCTTTGTTTGGGCTGGAGAGAAGGCTCAGCGGTTAAGGCACTTACTTGCCTCCAGTGCCTAAGGCCCCAGGTTCAATTCCCCAAGACCCACATATGCCAGACCCACAAAGTGGTGGCTCTGGTGCACGCGCTCTCTCTCTCTCTTTCTCTCTCTCAATCTCTGTAACTCTGCTTGAAAAATGAATAAGTAAAATATTTTTAAAAAATAGCTTTGTTTGATTTGTTTTCTGTTGCATTTTTCTGCACTGTCTCCTCTTTGCTGATTTCCAGTTTTAGGTCAAGGTTTGATTTTTTTTTTAATGTTTCCTGAAATTGATTGTTACATTTGATCATGTCTTCATTAAGCTTAGTCCGCTGGTTAGTGAGGTCCTCTAGTCCTTGGCTTACCTTCAATTCATTTATTGCTCTTTTGAGGTCACTCTGATTTTCTTCAATTAAGTTAATCCTCATGACAAAGCTTGTGTGCTGTGCAAACTGATTCTGTTACACCTCATTTATGAAATTGTTGAATTTTGCTTCCAGGTCAGCCATTATCCTGGTCAGCATCTCCTTGCAGATATGACCTGAGTTTATTGTGCTCTCATCTCGAGATCGTATCACTGTTGTCTCCTCTATATTCTCAACAGAGACTTACATAGTGGGACTCCAAGACCCTTGTGGGGAACTCTCAGCTTATTGTGTTGTGTTCTTTTGCATTTGAGTCTCCCCTTCTTGGGATATAAAACTAATTTTCTCAAGGAGAAAAGAGATATAGTCCCTTCTTGGATTTTCAGTGTGTGTTACATTTGGGGTTTGAGTCGGATTGTAGTGGGATGGTGTTGCAACCAGTGGTGCACAGGTTGGGGAGGTCACAGGTGTGACAGAAATTCTGGGCTGATTGCCGATAAGGCTTTCCAAGCTCACCTCAGTCCCTCCCTGAAGACACTGCTCTAGGAGCTCCTCCTCCCCGCCCTGTACTCCCAAGATGCTCTCCTCAGTTCCTGCTGTCATCCATCTCTTTTTGAGACAAGGTCTCTCATTTGTCTAGAGTTCAACAATTAGGAGACTGGTTGGTGAGTGAGCCCAGAAATCCTCTTGTCTCTGCTGCACTAGCTCTGAGATATTGTACAAGGCTGTGTTATCATGCTTTACATTTTTATTGGATTCTAGGGATTTAATTTGGGTCTTTCTGCTTGTGACATAAGGATTATTGATAGCCAAATTCCTCAGCTGCCCAGTCTGGTCTCGAGCTTGGAATTCTCTTGCTTTTGCCTCCAAGTGTTGGAATTAGAGGTATGTGTTCCCATGCCTAATTGAATTTTTAATTATTCTTAATTTACCATATTTCCTAACATTTCTCTGACATGCAGTGCAGTGTTTATTTATTTTTCTTGTGTGTAGGAGGAACAAGTAAATTCTAGAAACACTCTGTCTTCTCTTAGGCACAATTTTATTTTTGTTTTGTTTTGAGATAGTTTCTCTTTCAGCCTAGGCTGACCTGGAATTTGCTATGTATTCTCAGGGTTGCCTCGAACTCACAGTGATCCTCCTACCTCTGCCCTCTGAGTGCTGGGATTAAAGATACATGCCATCACGCTCGGCTCACATTTTCTTTTTTAAGACAAGATCTTGTTATGCAGCCTTGGCTAGCCTATAATTCACTATGCAGACCAAACTAGCCTTGAATCTTGGGTTGTTCTGCATCAGCCTCCAAAGACTTGGGATTGTAGGCATCCTTCCACCATGCTTAACTTGGGCACATTTTCTTTTTTCCTTTACATTCTATGCTCTTATTTGTTTATATTTAAATTAACATACAATAGCAGGTTTCACTATGGCATTTCAGATATAAATTGTTTTTGCTGATCCTCTTCCTCACCTCTTCCCCTCCTCCCCCTCCCACCTTGTACCCCACTACTCCTCATAGTTCTACCACTCTCTCCCTTTTTGCAAAACCTCTTTTCCCACTCTTGTGACCTATACTCCCACCCATATATATGGAAAAATTAAAATCTAGGCATCACATATAAGAGCAGACAAATTGGTATTTGTTGCTCTGAATCTGGGTTAACTTGCTTAATATAATAATTTCAAGATGCATTTATTTTCCTTCACATTTCATTTCTATTTTTAGCTGAAGAAAATTCCACTGTATATATGTGCCACAGTTTCATCCTTTAGCCACGTTTTGTGAGTTGCCTTCATGGTTCGTAGGCAGTTTTCAAGTTGACTTAAACTGCTTGTAAGATTAGGGCCTGGGCAGATGTCTCAATGGTTGAAGGTACTTGCTTGCTAAGCTTGTTGGCCTGAATTCAATTCTCCAAAACCATGTAAAGCTGGATGTAAAAAGTGGCACATACACATCTATTGTTCTCTTTCACTGGCAAGACACACACACACATACACACACACACACACACACACACACTATGCAAATATCTATAAAGAGAACACTTCAAAACCAGGCATGGTGGCTTACTGCCATAATGCCAGCAGTTGGAAGCAAAGGCAAGAGTATCAAGATCAGCCTTGACTACATAGTGAGACCCTGTGTTGAACAAGGTAGACACGTGTGTGTGTGTGTGTGTGTGTGTGTGTGTGTGTGTGTGTTGGTATATATCATTCCAGTTTCTTTGACTCCAAGATAACATGTACCTTTCATAGGAAGCATATGTTTTGTTGGGAGTTTATCTGCTATGGATTATTTCCCTTTTTTTAATAGCATGGATCTTGTAATTTATTTGCTATTTTCTAGTTATTACAATTAGAACACATTGTTAGGGTGCTGTATCCTATACAGATCCAGGTCATAAAGTCCAAGTCTGACTTGAATGATGAACAAGAATTATCAGTGATTTATGTCAAGGATAGCTACGGTGCCAATTAACAAAGGAAGTCATATAAGCAAGATTTTAGCCCACACTCCAGTAGTTATTGGCAATAGCTGTGAGGATGGGATTGACATTTTTGGAGTAATTTTCAAAGTATATATAATATATTCTGGATTCCAAATTTGAGAGTTCCTTGTGTTTGTCCTTATAGTCAGGGTAATATTTCTTCTGTTGTTTGAAAGAGGAAAATCCCTTTTTTTCTCTCTATTACATCTTGTCCAAGGCCTCTCAACTTGTACCAGGTATTTTACCTGGTGTAATGAGGGATCCGTATATTGACACAGGTTGTGAAGGGCATACTGACCCCTCTGTTGAGCAATGAAGTCATCCAGTGTACTAAGGGAACGTCTAGTGGAGGTGATGGAAGCATTCTCTGGAGTCCATGTCCTGCTTCACAGGTTGAATGGAAGGAACCTTCAACTTCCCCCCTGTTCATAGGAATCTGTAGAGACTTTTCTTTCTCATATGTACAGGGGTGGGGCAACTCTTTGACCTGGGGTATCCCTACACTCCATTCTGGAGATGTAACCCAGGACCTTGTGCATGCTAAGCTCTGTTACTCTCTACCTGTGAGTTTCACCTAAACCTCCCTTGCCCATAGAACTTTTAAAAAATGAAAACCAGGGACTCTATATAGTAATTATCCTTTTCTAATGAGTTTGGGGAGACTCTGGGATATCTTACCTCAAAGAAACATCTTCTTTCTAATTTCTTTTTGCTTTATTAGGATTAGGTCGAAGACCTGAAGATCTTTCCGCTGAGCAGCATCGGCTTGCTGTAAAGTAAGTTGGAAACATATTCTCAAGCCCTTTGCCTAGAAACATCTGGAGTTTCCTCCTTTTTATAATATGTATATGTCAATTCCATTACATGGGTGTAACATTGCTTACTTAATACATCTACCAGGGACTTTTGGACTGTCTCTGAATCTGTGACTTTTAAAATGGTAAGCGATGGTTAACCTTTCTATAGCCCATGCAATTGTGTTTGGGTCTGGCTGCAGGTCAGAGTCTCAGAAGTGGGATTTTTGGGTCAAAAAGTAGATGGATCTCTAGTTGTGTTAGATCTGTGAGGTCTACTATGTCTATCTACCCCAGAATTGTTTTTATTAGACATGTGTCTCAGGCTCTTGAGAAACAGGTAATTACCAATGTATGTCACTAAAACTACATTCCAAACATATATAAAATAGAAAGCAGGGCAGGATGACTCTGGGATGGAAATAGGAAGTTGCTGAAAGTTGTCTTTAGTGAGTGTAGAAAGGAGAAAGGGGAGGTTCCCTGAAGAAACAGGAGAATAACATTGGTATAGGGATGAAAATGGTGACTAACAGAGATGAGAAGAGCAGGGTGTACAGAACAGCCATGGCTGTGGGGAGAGTGTCAGTAGCCAACTGTCACGAGTAAGGAGAGATCCCAGAAGGCTTTCATTAAGGACTTGGGTGCAGCGGAGGTCTACTGGAAGAGCCCAGTAGTCAGAGCTTTTGCTAATCACTGTGGGGTTAGAAGCAATATAAGGCAGCTTTAAGAACTGGTTAGCAATGACATTTTAGGAACTCTTCCCACTCAAGTCTATCCATCTGGAGAAGGCCTCCCCAAAGCCAATGAAGCAGTAAGAACTATTCTCCCTTGGATTTTCCTGCCTCTACCCTGGATGCCAGAGTGGACAGGAAACTGTTGCAGCACTGGTTTTGTGTGGGCTCTTCAAAGTGGGAACGGTTCCATTCAGCACTAGTTTCCTATTTAGTTTGGCATTCGGGACGGAGTTTTCCCATTTTAAAGCCTCTCCATCAACTAACAACAGGTCAGGTTCTCACCCTGCCTTGTATTTATTGCCTTCATTTTATGCTGTAAACATAAGGGTTGATGAGAACATTTCCCTTGGATCCCGTTCTCAGCACAATCATCCTGGCCAGCAGAGGGCAACACGGAGCCCTGACCAGCCCTGACCATCTGCCTCATTGCTGCTGTTTCCTTTCTCCAAGATCTCTCTTAGATGGCTTTGTAAAAAAACAGAAAAAGGAAAGATCTTGTAACTTATAACAACGTTTTATAATTCATTTGTCCATAAGAAGAGCATGGCACATTACTCAAGCTATTCAATTTTTTAAAATTGTGTTTATATTCACAGAGTGAAACCCTCATTTTTGGAATACTTAAGCTACCTTCTCAATTTCATGAGTGTCGTAGCTGGCCCCTGTAATAATTTCAAGGACTACGTAGCCTTCATTGAAGGGAGACACATACACACGAGGCTGCTGGAGACAAACTGGAAGCAAAGAGGTTTCCACAGCTTGCCAGAACCATCTCCCACTGTAAGTTTTTAGTAGCAGGTTTGTTGAGAGGTTCAGAGAACAGGGTTTTGCTGTAAGGCTGGTTGCTCTAATTTAAGAGCCAGGATTGGGAGTGTAGCTCAGTGATAGAGCTCTTGCCTAGCATACATGACATCCTAACAATAACAGAATCCTTGTTAAGCACTTTAGCAGAAAGCTAGATGAATAGTCCTTCCGTTCATTGACATCAGTGTAGGTATTACAGCACTTCTGTGGTGTGCTACTTACTTGGGAGCCAGGTGCTACTCTCGGTACCTAGTAAATATCCATCCATTCAAATACACCCCAAGCCATCCTCTGAGACAGGTGCTGTTGCCGTGACTTTTTACAAATAAAAAAAGTCCATTTTTATGAAGTTGGAAAACTGTAGCCTTTCCTTAAATGCCAGAGGAACTTGGCAAGATTATTCTGTCCTGAGGAATTTTAAAAGCTAACACATTTTTAACCTTGGATCAGACTACATCTGACCCATCTTCTCAGGCTAAAGTCTACCATTTCCTGCCTGCAGAGTGGCTTCAGTATTTGGTCACCTGCACAGAATCCATTATACCCAAAGCCTTGCCCTCCTCACTCAGGACACTAGTCCATTTCCTGGCCTCTCCTGGTTAAAGAAGTGGAGAGGAAATGGTTATTGCTTTCTGATGGAAACTTTCCACATTGTAATGTTACCCATCTTTCTTGTTTTTTGGATAATGAACCAACCTAGCTTTTGTTGGTAGAATATGCTGAAAGACATGCATGGATATATTCCACATATATAATGGATATGTTCAGTCCTGAAGGGTTAGATATGTGGTCTGCATCCAGACACAGCACCTAATTTATCATTAGACTTGGGCCACATAGAAGCACATACTCCCCTCCCTAGTAGGGAATAGTGCCCTGGGAGCTGTTGAAGCCCCATCATTCTTAAGATGCCCTTACCAAAACTGTGGTCCTCAGACCCGAGTGGTTACATTGGTTTTTCCCCATTTCTAGGGAGCTGTGATACGCAAGCTGTGCATTACCTTGGTGTCTCTCCTCTTGTTTTTGACGCTTACGAAGTCCTTCCCTGTCACCTGCCTTGCTGATGACTGGTTTGTCCATAGAGCAAACTTTCTGACTCGACTCTGCTACTTGTATGTTGTCATACAAGCCTCGAAGCCCAAGTATTATTTAGCATGGACTTTAGGTAAGTTTGATGGAGTAGCCCTGATGACTGAGGAGTAAAGTGACACTCTTGGAAGCCTTAGCCAGAACAATATTTTGGATTACCTAATCAAAATAAAGTCCAGCCCATACTGGGTAGCAGCCTGGATCATTTTTAACTTTCCAACATTGCACGCCTCTCTTCTACGCCCATCAGCTCAGTTGTTGTGGTGAAGGAGAAGAGAACAGCCAGGCTGCTGTTCACCCCCAATGTCATTAACAGATGCCAAGACTTCAAAGCTTTCTTTGCTACCAACCACGCTTGGCCATTGACTACAGCGCAGAAAGTTAGGGAAAATTCCAGAACAGTCTGGCTTTCTTTTAGTTTTTCTGTGGTACAGAACTCACAATGAATTAATTTCACACGTGTCAATTTAGGTCATCCTTCTTTAAGGAAATGTTGGTCAAGCTTCATGTTTTAGAAAGAAGCTGAGTTCAAGTTCCATAGTCCTCAATAAGGTGGAAAATTCAATTCTGTTTGGTTTTATCACTTTTTTTTCCTGTGGGGCACATTGGTCAATATTAAGGTTTTATCTCTTTCAAACAATTTTAGACTGGAGTTGTTGGAAAGCTTTGCTAAAAGAGCAGTGGACTCTTCTATACACTTAGCAAGGCCATTGGAGGATTCTGCTGAGATAGCCTGTTTCCTTCAGCATTTTGGCTGGTCTTCCATGTAATATGGCTTCCTAAGTCAATAGGTCATTCAACAATTCTGAGTGTTTTGCAGGAGAGAACTTCATCATGCTTCGGGTGACGCTCCAATTTAAACTTTGCAGATACCAAACTCTCATGTTTTCACTTATTTTATTATCATAAATATGTAATCTAAAAATGTAACACAACCCAGTAATATGATTTTTATAATATGGTACCCCCAGTACCATCATCAAGGTCCAGAACTTTTCATTATCCAGACGGAAACCCCGTACTGACTAAATCGTTTCTTCCTGGTCCAGGTCTCTTAGCCTTTTTCTAGTCTGTTCTGTACTTTTCTTTTCTCCCCTCTCCTCTCCCCTCCCAACTCCTCTTTTCCTTTCTCTCATTTTTCCCTTCTTCCCTTCCTCCCTTCCTCCCTCTCCCCTTCCCCTCATTTTCTGCCTCACTCCTTTCCTACTGGGTCTTGCTCTGTAGCCCAGTCTGGCCTCGAACCTTCAATAATCCTCCTGCCTCAGCTTCCCGAGTGCTGGGATCACAGGCATGCGCCACCACACCACAGCTGCAGTAAATTTTAGCAGCCAAAATGTTTGTGTGCAGACTCAGTGCGATGCAGCATTTCTCTAACCTTAGGACAGAGAGCTGTGCCTTATGGCTGCTCTAAAATCAGGTGCATAGCAATTTGCTTCAGGTTACTTGCAGCTTAATTCAGTGATGCTTATTTAGTCTCAGGCTTGGAGCTAGGAGGAATTCAAGTCTGGCTATAATATCATCCCCAGTCAAGAGTACAACACTCTGTGAGAACTCAGACATGTCCATAATTTACAAGATGTGGCGAGATGTAGACAGCCCCCATGGGCCAGTATACAGAAATGATGATACATGATAAATGTCTTCTAGAGAGCTTTCTTCCAATTTCTTGTTCTGACTTTGTTATCTGAAGTGAGCTGTCTTCAGTAGCCAGCGAGTGTACCTGGGACGGTGGAAGCTTTTCATGAAGCCTTGGGCCTGTTTTTCTGTATGGAAGAGTTGATACTTTTCTTTGTTTTAACTTGAGTATGAGCTCTCTCTCTCTCTCTCTCTCTCTCTCTCTCTCTCTCTCTCTCTCTCTCTCTCTCTCTCTCTCTCTCTGGTAGAGAGGATGAGAATGTGTCTCACTCTGCCTTACCATATTTTCCTTTTTACTTGCCTTGCTTTTCACATTCTTTCTCTCTGTTCTTGCTCCTTCTTTGCCTCTCAGGATTCCATGGCCGGCCTGTCTCTAAATCAGCTCTGGGTTTGAGGAGGAAAGAAAGTTCGTTCCATGGCCTCCTATGAGAGTCTGTCGTGAGGTGGGTTGGACTACTGGGGCCTAGGTTGGGGGTCACAGGGCACTGGGATATCATTTTGCCCTGGGGAACTCCCCAGACATTTGAAGTGCCAACATGAATGTCATCTTTCTTTTTGGGCCTTGCAAGCCCTTTTCTTTTTTCTGCCTCTCTGCCCTTTTCTTGGTGAGTGTGTGTGTGTGTTTGTGTGTGTGTGTGTGTGTGTGTGTGTGTGTGTGTGTGTGTGTGTGTGTGTGTGTTTGGTTACTTCAGTGGAAACACTTCATTAATTTGATAGTCTCGATTTGAAGTCGGTTCCAGTTTAGATGGCATGGGCTGGTCTGAAATTAACCTTTGTATTATTTATGAATAAAGAAGCAATGAATAGTCTATCAGGGAATATTTAAACTGCTTAACCGAATAATTGTTTTATCCAGCTCTTTAAAACATCATTTACATATAATTGATGTACTAATTATACATGATTATAAATTTAATCCCTAAAGCTGGCCTCTCCATGCATCTCAGCTGTGCTGGGCTGTGTTAGGCTAGCTAGAGCTACTGCTTAGATTGAAATAATATACTGTTTTCTTTGGACTTAGCATACAATTCTGATCATTTCCCCCTACTCATTGGCAGCAATTAGAGAGGTTCCACTGAAGCTCAGGCTGTCCTAAGATTCGACTCTCCAGCAGAGGGCACTGCACATGGCCTTATCTGCTGTCCTAGTTTAGAACCTGGCAGAGTGCAAGGAAAGCTGGTTTTGAAAACTCAGAAGTTCTGGCTGCTTGGGACATGAGAGGATGTTGGATGGACTACAGCAGAATGTATATATGGAATGGGGAATTCTGAGGGTCATTCCTTCAGGTCATTTGTTTGTCTGGCAGAGTGGCTCTTAGCTGTTTAGGCTGTGGAATTCGTTCCGGTGTTGTGGGCCACTGGAGTGATCACCAGGCTGACCTAATGTCTCTGGCTTCAGTTTCCCCTTCACAGCCCAGCAAGGAGAGGCCATGATAATAAGAGCATCTGCTGAGATCTCTTCAGTGCTCCCCTGGGTCAGGCAGTGTGTTATTAAACACAGTTCAACAGTCTTATTTTATTTTATTTTAAGGTATAGTGGGAGACTTTATTATTTGAGGGAACATGGAGAGTTACAGAGTTCTCCAGTCACCAGTGTGGGGAGAAAAACGTGGAGAGTTTAACAGAACTTATGCTGTTTAGCTAAACAAGCAGCAGCAGAGAAAATAACAGAGGGCTCCCATCATGAGAAGGAGAGGTTCATGTGGGGAAAATCTGGAGCCTTCCCCTACCCCAGCCATTACCTGGGGTAGGGGTAGGCCTTACCTTTCTAAGGCCGGATTCAGAGGTCCTTCTGCTGGCCTGGCATGTGGGGAAGAGAGCTCAACAGTCTTTTAAAATAGGTGTCATTTAAAAAATGTATTTTATACTTAATAAGTAATAGATTTTTAAAAATGACACCTATTTTAAAAGACTGTTGAGCTCTCTTGGATAAGCTCCCATTTTCTTCCAGAGTCAGGTCTCCTCCTCAGTTAGCATGTCTTTCCATTGACACCTGCGATGGTTAATTTTTACTGTCCCCTGATGGGATTTAGAGTCACCTGGGAGTCACACCTCTGCCATTGTCTGTTGTGAGGGCATTTGCAGAGAAGTTTGCCAGAGGTGGGAAGACCTATCCAGACTGTAGGTGGCAATATTCTAGGGCTGGTGATCCAGGACTGATTAAAAAAGGAGAAAGTCAGGGCTGGAGAGATTGCTTGGTGGTTAAGGCGGTTGCCTCCAGAGCCTAAGGACCCAGGTTCAATTCCCCAGTACCCATGTAAGTCAGATGCACAAAGTGGAGCATGCATCTGGAGTTGTTTGCAGTGACCCTGGCATGCCCATACACTCACTTTCTCTCTGTGTCTTACTATCTGTTTCTCTCTGCTTACAAATAAATATAAAACATTAAAATTATTTTAAAAAGGAGGAAGTGAGCATAGCACCAGCAGTCATCTCTCTCTGATCCCTGATACCATGAGCTCAGCCCCCCTCTTTTTGCTCCACCTTCCCTGCCATAATCCACTGTACCTTCAAAGTGTGAACCAAAAGTCTTCCTTCCTTCCTTTCTTCCTTCCTGCTTTTCTTTCTTCCTTTCTTCCTTCCTTCCTCCCTCCCTTCCATCCATCCATTGCATTTGTCACAGCAATGAGGAAAGTAGCACAATGCCCTTCAGTGCTTAGGGACAACTCTTGGTCCTCCAATGGGGCCTGGTTTCTTCTGCTTCTCCTCCACCCCTCACATCTGCTGCTAACTTCTTTATCTTGGGTCTTCACCTCTCATCGATTCTCCCTTTTCCATTCTGTGAACATCCAGCGCTGCATCTCTTCATAAACACTTACTAAAGGCAAAGGAACAGGTGAACGGAGGTCAAAGTCATGAAACAGCTGTGTCCATAGTTCTGGTTCATAACCATGCTGAGTCCTTCATGTATTTTTTGGTTCCTTTTCTAAGGAATTGTCATGTATCTTTCAGTATTGAAATGAAACAAATATTTGTAATCTTTTAAGGCACCAATATGACTTGTGCCCTATTTCTTGATGTATTGTTTTACAAAATCACAGCTGATGCGGTGAATAATGCAGCCGGCTTTGGGTTCAGCGGGGTGGACAAGGATGGAAAGTCCCACTGGGATCTGCTTTCTAACCTAAACATCTGGAAAATCGAGGTGAGTGTGCTGTGCTTTTGAAACCAACTTCCCTATGGAAGTAAAGCAAATAGTTGGCTCTGAGTGTGAATCTCTGAAGTTCTCTTTGGTGTCCGAGGACAGGTGCACGGGGGATGCCAGGCTCACACCCTCCTCTTAGTTTATTCTTTCCTCCTCCTTCTCTTCTTCCTCTCCCCTTCCCCTCTTCCCTCCTTTTCTTGCTCTTCATTATCTACTTTATTGAAAGGTGAACTGATTCAGGGAAGAATGACACCAAAAATCTGAAGAAGATCCAGGAAAACCTCTGTTGCTTACATTCCTGTTCTTAAACCCTGAAGTGTGATTGTCACCTTCTCTTGTTCACATTGCATTTAGATTTCAGCATTTAGATTTCAGCGTTGCAGGGCTTTCTGTGGTTCCTTTGGAAACATTTTAATCCACTTGCTTTTGAGAACATTTGTCACAGCACACAGCTTTTAGGCTTCTAGGACAGTATGGCTTTTCTTTTCCCCTGTCTTTATTCTTGGCCCCAATTCTCCGTGTGTCTTCAGCACCAGATGTGGTCTCATTGAGGTCATATCACCTTGCTTTGCTTTGCTTTGTTGGCACCAGCATGGACAGGATGCCAGGTCACAGAGTCCTTCTTCCTTGTAGCATTTGGAGGAAGGGCGCCATTCTCAGTAGACAGAACTGTTCGGCTTGGATCCAGGGAACTCCCTTGCTGTCAGCTCTGATTTTCCAGGGCAGATAGTGCTTCAGAGGGTTGGTTGGGGAGCAGGAAGCCAGGGAGACTGACCACCTTTTACCCATGTTTGGTGGAAACTAGAGAGAAAGCCTCCACCTTCTCAAGGCCTTGTGGATGGCCTCTGGACAGAACCTGCCCTTTTACCTGCCAGAACATGCTGGGATTTATAGGGAGGATGAGATGTTTTAAATCCATGGTTCTCCTCCTCTTCTTCATTTCTCTCTCTCCTTACCTTCTTCTCTTCCTTTTCCTTTCCTGCTTTCTTCTCCCTTCTCTCCCTCCTGCTCCTGTTCCTCTTCTTTTCTTCACCCTCCTCCACTCATCCTTTCTTTTCTATCACCTCATTATATTTTTCCTCTCTCTCCCCTCTCCTACTTCTCTTCCTCCCATTGTTACAGGCAGAAGGAAATAGAAGCACTTTATACCTGTTACTTAATCAAATTCCATCATATATCTTACTCAAATTCATAGTGCCATTTGGTTCCTTGGGCCCATCAGATTCCATGAATCCTGAGCCCCACTGTGGGAAAACCAACAGTGTTTGGGTGACTCTAAAGGATCCAGAGAATCTTGGGGGTTAAAAATGCCCCAGAAGATGTGGCAAGAAAATCACCCAAACCTCAAAGTGGCTCCCAGCAGACAATAACTCTGTGTCTGTTGGTCACCTCATGTGACTCAAGTGGTAGTCCCCCAACATAGTAAACCACCTCTCAGATGGACAAGTTGCAGAATTCCTAATAGCCCTTCCTGCTTTGGGAAGCAGGTCGAGAATCTGCACGTGTCTCTTTCTCTATAGGAGTCAGACAAAGCCTGGGTATGTAAGGACTGTTCCCTTTCTCCTTCACACTCATGGACTGCTGGCTGCCCATGAGTGCACCGCAGATGTGACCCAAAAGACAGAATTGTTCCAGTGCAGGCATGTGTTCTGGGCCAAGGGCTGTTAAGTTCTATGTTTTTCATAGAAGAAAATGAGAAGGAGATTGTATTTTCATTGCATTTGATGTGGGGCAAGAGCCAGAGAAAAAACAAGGGTGTCTGGTTTAGTTAGGGTACCTTGAGGACACACGTATAACATTTTATTAGCTGTGCAAGCATGGATAAATAAAACACCTTAGGATTTTGAAATAAAAACTCAAAGTAAACAATAGATCCATACCTATCATGTGTCAACCCCACAGCCATCTATTTATCATCCATCAATCTATCACCTACTGTCTTTCTATCTTCCATGTGTCAACTGTCTTCCTCTTCTATTCTCTTCCTTCCTTTCAAACATTGTACTAGGTGTATGTGCATATATGTGCAAATGTGTACATATCCAATGTGTATGTGGCCAGGGGAAAACACAAGGTTCTTCCTCTATCGCTCTTCTGTTTTTCTTCCTTGAGAGGGATTCTCTCACTCTATCTGGAGCTTGTCTCTGCCTGCCTGTCCTCACAGAACTGGGGTTGCCTGCATGTGTGGCCATATGCAGCAGTTTATGTAGGTGCTTGGGATTGAGCTCACACTGTCTCAGGCCTTCACTCTTATGCTTCAAGCACTAATCTTCCCACCACCAACACCACCCTTGTTTGAATGGGAAAACTCAGTTGTGATAGTATTGGGGGATGTCTTCCTTAGCCGTTAACTGACTTATATGACTGCCAATTGAGTAATCTTTCTTTTCATTTTCTTTTCTGTATTGTTATCACTTCATGCATAAAATCTCTTATTATTCCAGACAAAATTGGAAGCATTTGGAGCTGTGTAACTATAGGATTAGCTGCACAAGATTCACTAGTTCGAACATGGTCACATAGTGTGAAGATGACAATTTCACTTAAACCATCCTAAAGTCACACGATTAAGCTTTCCCTGTGGTCAATCTTCTTTTAGAGTAGTTTTGAAATTCAGTTGATGTAAATTTTATAAAGTCATAGTGGGAGGGGGGAAATCGCAAAGTATTCCTTCAGTTTTGATATAATGGTACAATAAAGTTTAAGGAGAATTGAGAGTCACCAAGCCAAATTTTAGTCACAAGGTAAGTCTCATAAATGTCAGAAAACATTACTGTGATGAAACAGCAATGAACTGTGAGTTCTCCCATCTGAAGTCCCACATGGAAGCCTCCACCCAGGAAACTCCAGGAGGACTTTGCATGACTTGGAGTGGTTTTGAAGTTAATGGTAGGTGTTTTTTCTTCTTTCTAGACTGCCACGAGTTTCAAAGTATATTTAGAAAACTGGAATATTCAGACATCGATTTGGCTAAAATGGTAAGGGATCCAAGAGGGACCTTATTACTTCTTGACCAGGCTCACTTAGATGGGTCTGGGTGGTGAGCGGTGTGGTATCTGACGCTTTAGTATTCACATCTAAGCCCAGTGAAGAAAAAAAGTAGAAACATTGATTCGAGAAGGCTCTGTTGTAATAGTTATTTTATCTCATAATGCTGCTGTCTCTGGGTATTAAACCCTCGTGTCTTCCTTGCCAATCCTGAGATGCCAGTAGCCATATTATCCCCATTTCATAGCTGAGGGAAATAAAATACAGACAGGTTGTGTGACTTGCCCAAAGTCACACAGCTACTGAGTGATGGATATGAGCCTAAATGATTTGTCTCCAGAACTGGGTGCCGACCTCTTAATGCCTGGGCTGGGGGGACTAGGTCTCAGATGTCGGAAGTTAGGGTCAGCGTCAAAACTCCAATGAGTCGGGGACACCTTCACAAGATTTGCTCATACAATGTATATACTTATTCAGAATGAAGATATTAAAAATAAATAATAAAAAGCAAAAATAAAACCCTCCCAATGAGTGCTGCATCTATCACTAGCATTGAACACTTAATGGTAATGCTGATGTTTGTGCTTTTCAGATTTGTACTTTTGTTATCTTTCTGTGTCTTGTTATGTGTAGAGCTAATAGTGTACAGTCTCTGGAGTAGCCAGCTTTCCTAGTGACTGTGTTGTGTATCATAGTAAGTATAGGGAGAGAATAAAACCAGGAAGCTTTGCTTTGGATTGGGAGAATCTCTCATGGGTCACAATATTGGAGCAAAAGGAGAGACAATATGTACTGCATCTTCAAAGGAAGCTCATGCAGTACTTTCTGGAAATTAGTCTGGCCATGCTGTTTTTGAAATTCTGGTCTTAAAATTCTTGCATTTAACTAGTATTGCAAAGAATTTTTAACACCAACATCTATTTCTTTGTATAGAGTTATCCCCACATGCTAAGAGTTTTTAGCCTAAGATAATAGGACATACCTCTCTGCAAATAATGAATGAGGAATTTACTTCACAAATTTCAAGAAATGAAATATTGCGTTCATTGAAAAAGACATGAATCTGAGAAGCAGATTTATGATCTACCTACTCCTCATTTCAAAGAGAAATACTATGAGTCCATGTGTTTATGTCCTTCTCTCTTTCTCTCTATTAAGAGGGAACTGTAACCCTTAGTATACATAGAAACTGGTTACTCTGAATCATCAGGGAGGGATTGGTGAGACTGCTTCAATTTTTGGTTTCTTTTTCCGTTTGCATCTCATCTCTTACTAAATCATGAAGTGGCTTCCTTGGACTGCAGCCTGCAGTTCATAGATGAGTCTGAGGAAGAAATCCAGTCTTTTGGTTTTTCTTTTTTGGGTGTGTGTGGTGGTTTGAATGTGAATGTCTGCCTCTCAGAGCCTCAGGTATTTTTGATTAAGCTTCCTTCTTAGTCTGCTGGAAGAGGAATGTCATTGGGTGCAGACCCTGAGTCCAGCCCTACTAAGTTTGTTCTGAGCCAGCTTGTGCTCTGGCGTCCGTGCTGCCTGGTGTTGGCTTTTCTCTCTTTGTTGTGGATGTGTGATGGAGTGAACCAGCTTCTTCTGCAATGCCAAAGCTTCCTCTGGACTCTGTTAGCTTGAAATAATCCCTTTCTGCTTCTGGTCAGATGTTTGTCCCAGCAAGGCAAACGTAACTGCAATGGTGTGTGTAGTGTGTATGGCATGATGTGTGTAGTATGCACATTCGTATGTGCGCAGATGTGTGCGCCCTGACCTGTGTGCAGGAATGGGAACTTCAGGTGTCCTCTTCTGCTTCTGTTGCTTGAGAAGGAGTCACTGACTGAACCTGAGCTGCCATTTTTGATCTGACTGGATGACCATGAGCCCCAGTGATTCTCCCATCTCTGCTCCCACAGAACTGGGCTTACAGTATGTGTGGCCCTGCCCAGCTTTTTACATGAATACTGGGGATAGAGCTTAGACCCATCAGGCCTCATGCACGAATGGCAGATGCTCTTACTGGCTGAGCTATTTCCCTGGCCCTGGCTGCTTTAATAAACAAGCAAAGAGCCAAAGATCTTCAGGGGGTCTACTGACATTTACTAGAATTTTACAGTAAGTTGTGCATCTCTAATCTGAACATGTGAAATCCCAATTGCTTCAGAATCTGAAACCTTTTGAGCACTAATATAAGTAGAAATTTCCACACCTGACCTCAATGGCAGATTTCAGTCAAAACACAGGTGGTAAGAATATTGATACATTTATATTCAGGTAGAAGGTGGATGGGAAACATAAATGAGCAGACTAAAAAAAAAATCTGAAGTCAAGCAGGCTTTTTGTTCCAAGCGCTTCAGATAAGGGATGCTCAGCCTGCATCACTCTTGCAAGTAAATTCCTTGGTTCTGGTGTTTCTCTGCATTCCGTGCAGACATGAAAAGGCTTGTTGTGTTGGCTAGGTGGATGGCACAGGGCCTGGATGGAATGGTAAAATAAAGTGGGTTAAATGAGGGTCATTTCTCTAGATGCTTATCCAGAGTGCGAATATTTCAGCGCTGGTGGAAAACACCAGTGGATTTGTCCATTGGTGGAATCTGCTTCTAAAGGTAGGAACTCTTGCTGGGTGGACCTTTCTCAGCTGTCCTGTGGTGGCATCGCATGAAGCTCAGCTTTATCGCTGAGCCGTGAGTTGCTTATCTGAGCAGCACTCAAAGAAACCAGAGCCAAGACTTCTGTGACTGTGCCTCAGAGAATCAGGTGTGTCTGGAAGTATCCCGTGTATTTATCTGAGGTTCCTTGGTCCTTCATTTCTTCACAGTGTGTGCTATGAACGGGTTCCATGGCACCCTACGGTGGTCACCTTTATCTTGTCTGCTCTGTGGCATGGCGTCTACCCTGGATACTACTTCACCTTCTTAACCGGAGTCCCTGTCACATTGGCAGCTAGAGTGGTAAGTTTTCTTTGCCTAGAGTGTTATCTGTGGGGTCTTTTTAAAAATTTTATTTGTGTATGTGTGTGCTTGTACGTGTTTGTGTAAGGGTACACCAGGATCTCTTACCATTGCAAAAAGAATGTCTCTCTGGCTGTATGTGGTTAGCTGGAGAATTGAAGCCAGGCTGCAGGCTTTGCAAACAAGTGCCTTTGATCCGTTGAGCCATTGATTTTCCTTTAGAAGCCTGATGTGTGTTTGCTGTTATCTTTTAGGTTATAGCAAGAGTTGGTGGTGGAGGGTTGGTGAAAATGATATTTTGATGGAACATGAATAGTTCTTCCTGGGAACACTTTGGAAATGATATTTTGAAAAAAATCAAACAATATATAAAGGTCTTCCTATTGGAGAAATCCTTCAATCCTTCAATACAGAGGAAGTTAAGGTCATTCTAAAGATGAATAACCACCATGCTCATGAACAAAGAACATTAGGAGCAATATTTACTACTTTGAGAAATTAACAATTTTTTGTTTGTTTTTTGTTTTTTTCGAGGTAGGGTCTCACTCTAGCCCAGGCTGACCTGGAATTGACTATGTAGTCTCAGGGTGGCCTTGAACTCATGGTGATCCTCCTACCTCTGCCTCCCGAGTGCTGGGATTAAAGGTGTGTGCCACCACGCCCGGCTGAGAAATTAACAAATTTTTTAATCACTAAAGACTGAATAAGCATCATCTAATTAGAGATGATGGTTATTAATTAATGTAGGTACTGTTGGACTTCAATTTGTTTATATTCTGCTTAATTTCTCATGTCTATTTCCTAAGCCTAGAAATAATTGACAACGTCTGGGAGCAGCCAGGGAGACAGCAACCCTGGAACTGTATCCATTGGAGATAGACCCACCTCTTGCCTGACCCAGTCAACTTAGTTTGTATGAAATTGCTTGGGAATCCCATAAGTTTTATTCTTCAAGGGTTTCTGAGGAGCCTTTAATTTGTGCTTCCTGAAATTTGTTGGAAATTTGTCATAAACAAGGAATAGGAAATGTGGCTACTTTACAACAGGTGAACATGTATAGAAACACTTGGAATCCAGAGGCTTCACGGTCAAGTTCAGAGTGTTGTACTTGCTTTCATTCTTTGATCACGATGACGGTCTTCCTTCTTTCATATGCCAAGACGTTTAAATGGTATTTTAGATGTGAATTTTTCTGTTTACTCCTTCTCCAATGCATTTCTTCTATGAATATTTCAGGATTATGGGTGTATGCCAAGCCCCTAGGTGCCTGGATGCCACAGTTGACCGAGTAAAGAGTCACTCTGCTGAGGGGCTCCTGTTTAGTTGGATGAAAGTGTACTGGCTTCTCTATGTGAAAAAAGTGGAAAATTTTATTCCTATTCATGCTAAGTAAAATGACATGGGAAACAGGGAAGGTATTTCCTTTGGTCCCATTAAACTACCTACTCAGATATGAAAGGGCTGAAGAACAGATTGCCAGAGGAAAGAGAAATAATGGTCAGAACTTTGTGTCATATATTCAGAGTATCATTTCTTGAATATCTTTACTTCTGTGGTCTCAACTGGCTTTGATTTTTTTGTAGATCTATTTTATAGAGTAGGTTAGGTAAGGAATGGATGGGGAGGATGGTAGAGTGGAACTTTCTTC
>PVHP010003916.1:45902-75142 GCA_004024765.1 Zapus hudsonius | reverse complement strand
ATTATCCAGAGGCATGGCCAAGAGAACCTGGCTGAATACTAGGCTATCCATGGTCCCCTGTCACAAGGACTGATCCAGACGACCCATGGAGGAGGTTATCCAGTGGAGGGGGGAGGGGAGGGCAGTGGGGAATTGGGGATAACAACTCATTGTTTGCCCACTAAATGTTGTAACTCATTATGGACAATAAATTAAAATAATAATAATAATAAAAGAATGTGGTGGGAAGGCGGGTGTGGTGGTGCATGCCTTTAATCCCAGCACTGGGGAGGCAGAGGTAGGAGGATCACCATGAGTTCCAGGCCACCCTGAGACTACATAGTGAATTCCAGGTCAGCCTGGGCTAGAGTGAGACCCTACCTTAAAAAAATCAAAAGAATGTGGTGGGATTTTCCCATTCTATACCAAGACTTCAACTTCGTTTTTTCCAAACTCCCAAGATGCTATCTAGAATTCAGTAAGACCATTTTTTAATCACCTAAACAGCAACATGACTAGAAACACAGGAAAGTGCGCTAGAAAATAGTTTACTCAACAACTATACTGTGTGACAGATACTTCTTCATAGTTAGCTATTTTCAGTATTTTCTAAGTGATGAAAAGTTAACATTAAAAAACAAAACAAAACAAAACAAAAACCAAACCACCCAAGTACTTCTCAGAAGAAAACTTAGATGTATCACTTCAGTCCAGTGAAAAAAGCTACCGTCACCATCACCATTACTATTACCAGTATGAGACAAGCAACATCATTGCCTCAAGACAAGATGTCTAAACTAATTCTGGGAAGACAGCTGACAAATATAAATTGAGGAGCATTCTCCTCATAAAGAATGTACCTGAATCCTTCACAATTGTCAAGGCGAGGAAATATGAAGAATGGCTGGTGGGGGAGGGGGTTGGAGAGATGGCTCAGCAGTTGGGGTGCTTGCCCACAAGCCTAGTGCCCCAGATCCAATTCCCCAGTGGCAGTGTAAATCCAGATGTGCTGGAGTTTGTAGAAGTGGTACACCCATATTCTCTCTCCTCCCTCTCTCTCTCTCTCTCTCTCTCTCTCTCTCTCTCTCTCTCTCTCTCTCTCTCCTTTCAAATAATTTTTTTAAGTTTAAGAAAAAGAAAGATGAACAAGCTGGAACTTCTCGGTCTTGATTATGGTGGTACTAATGTGCATGTCAAAACTTGCAGAAATACTTTTGGCTGAGCATGGTGGCTCATGTCCATAAATCCAGCACTTGGCAGGCTGAGGTAGGGGGATCATTATGAGTTTGAGGCCAGCTTGTGGCTAGAGTGAGTTCCAGGGTCAGCCTAGAGTGAGACCCTACCCCAAACCAGGAGGGGGGGGAGAGAGAGAGAGAGAGAGAGAGAGAGAGAGAGAGAGAGAGAGAGAGAGAGACTTAAGAAGAGAAAACTTTACTGTAAGTTTTAATTTTAAAAAGGTAAATAACAAAAGTTGAGTTTTAGAAATAGGTTTTATTTTAACTTATTAAAAATTCCTAACAAGGACTGGCTCAGCGGTTAAGGTTCTTGCCTGCAAAGCCTAAGGACCCAAGTTCAATTCCCTAGTACCCACATAAAGTCAGATGCACAGTGGTGCATGCATCTGGAGTTTGTTTGAAGCGGCTGGAGATCCTAGAGCATTCTCTCTCTCTCTCTCTCTCTCTCTCTCTCTCTCTCTCTCTCTCTCTCTGCTTGCAAATAAATAAAAATACTTTTTTTAAAAAAAAACCGCCTAACGATCCGGGTTCAATTCCACAGTGGGCACATGTATCTGGAGTTTGTTTGCAGTGGCTAGAGGCTCTGGTGACCCATTCTCTCTCTCTCTCTCTCTCTCTCTCTCTCTCTCTCTCTCTCTCTCTCTCTCTCTCTCTCTCTCTCTCCTTGCAAATAAGCATTTCTTAAAAGTTCTCTACTTATATAACAAGAGGCATTGTAGTACAAAGTCATGCTCAAAACTGGTGCAAAGTTGAACTATACTTGTCTTCATGTTCAACTGCGTCTGAAGCATTCCTGGCCTGTCTCCTCATCCCAGCACAGACGCGCGTTCTTCCTCTGGATTTGCGTGTGTGCGCGGGCACAGGTCTGGGCTTCCGCGGGGCCGAGGGAGAGCCGAGCAGCCCAAGGGGCGAGTACGCGCGCACGCGGTGACCAGGAGCTCCCGAAGCCTTTCCTAGATCAATCAGAGCGCTGGGACCCGCGAGGACGCCCGCCCGCCCGCGCGCCCGGAGGGTCCACTCACCCCGCGGCCTCGGGGAAGCCCATCCTGTAGAGCGTCACGACCGCCGCGCCTCCCAGGCCCAGGTTGTGCTGCAGCGCGACCTTCGCCCCCGGAACCTGCCGCTTCCCGGCCTCGCCCCTCAGCTGCCAGCAGAGCTCGGCGCACTGCGCCAGACCTGGCGAGTCGAGCACAGAGCGCGGGCTCAGGGCGCAGAGCGCAGGCGCAGAGCTCGGGGCACAGGCGCGGAGCACCCCAAGTCTCTCCAGGTTCGTGTCAGTAACTCAAAGCCTGCCCCCTCGCTCAGTAACCTCTTATTTAGACAATCCCAGGCTTATGCAATCACCTGCATTTCTTTATTCAACCTGACGCCTGAATACACAATTCACCAGCCCAGGAAGAAAAACAAAAATAATTTAATTTTGCCATTTTCTAATGCATTAAAAGAAAATAATCTGTGATTTGAGAGCTCACTTTCCTTAAAACAGCTAAGCACCAAGAGCAATTTTTCCTATTATTTTCCCCAAGTTATACCCAAGCATAGACTTGTTCCCCTGACCTATTCTTACGAAATCAGCTCTGGATGAACCACCTCTGCTCAGACTAACCTCCTGAGCCCTGAATAAAAAAAATCAAGCTGGGCATGGTGGCTCACGAGGATCTCTGTGAGTTCGAGGCCAGCCTGAGACTACATAGTGAATTCCAGGTCACCCTGGGCTAGAGCAACACCCTACCTTGAAAAACCAACAACCAGAAAAAGCCAAAAAATTTTTCAGCCAGAGGCCAGCTTGGGACTACAGTGAGTTCCAGGTCAGCCTGGGCTAGAGACCCTACCTCCAATAAAACAAAAACAAACAAAAAGACATTATATGCACCTGCCTACACTCACTCTGTCCACTTGTGTCCCTCATGTACTAACTCTGGGCCGCCTGTGTCCTCTCTTCCTCCCTCCTCCTCCCCATCTATCTTTTCTACTAGGCTATGCCTTTGGCACACCTGAACAATGAACAGAAACAAAGGTTAACTGCTCGAATAAGTATATTATTAATACCCACCTATCTTCACAAAAACAAATCACAAAATTTTACTACTAACAATTACACAGCCAGCAGGCAGGAGAGCCAAAGTAACATTCTTACTTTATAACTTATAGTCCAGTTTTCTCAAGACAGGAAGTCCCATGAGAAGCTAGCCACATGTAATAAGCTAATTTGAAATGATTCTTATCTGACAGGTCTAGCAAGATCTCTATTTGGAAACATTCAACTCATTCAGTTGCATACCTATTTAAACAAAAAATTTTTTGTTTGTTTTTGAGGCATGGTCTTACTATTTACTAGGCTGACCTGGAATCCAGGTTGGCCTCCAACTCATGGCAATCCACCTACCTCAGCCTCTTGAGTACAGGGATTATAGTCTTGAGACACACCACACTCAGCTCATAACCAAACTTTAAAATGTGTATTACTGAACTTAGAGTTCAAATTCTCATTTAATCAAGACTAAGGAAGTGTACTGCAGCTCAAAGTAACTGGCAAACACGCGTGTTTATTGAAATTTTCATTTTCATAGACAAGGATTTCTTAATGCGTGGTGGTGCACGCCTTTAACCCCAGCACTCAGGAGGCAGAGGTAGGAGGATCACCGTGAGTTCAAGGCCACCCTGAGACTACATAGTGAATTCCAGGTCAGCCTGGACTAGAGCGAGACCCTACCTCGAAAAACAAAAACAAAAAAACAAAACAAACAAACAAAAAAAACGACTACAGCTACAGAAGCAGATAATGCCTAGCTATCATGCTCAGAGAATGCAAATGTGCATTTAAATCAAGGGCTTAAACTGGATGTGGTGGCTCACACCTACAATCCCAGCATTTAGGAGCATTTAGGTCAGCTGGCTACACAAAAAAATATACATATACACCAAAATCAAGGACTAGCCCAAATATTTGGCAAAAATGACAAAAGCTTATGACATCTGTGTAAATTACCTGTAGCTCCCAGTGGGTGTCCCTTTGAAATCAGTCCACCACTAGGATTTATGATCCACTTTCCTCCATAGGTATTATCTCCTCTATCAACCAGTGTTCCACCTTGTCCTTCAGAAAGAAAAATAATATTCAAAATTGTTAAGAAAAACACTGGTACACATGGCATATTTAAATTTTCAATATAAACAAGGATTTTTTTTTTAATAAGTATAATGGTTTGCCAAAGTGAGGGATGATTCAGTTCAGGAATTTTTAAAAAATATTTTATTTATTCATTTTCAAGCAGAGAGATACAAAGAGAGAGAGAGAGATTGAGAGAGAGAGAGAGAGAGAGAGAGAGAGAGAGAGAGAGAGAGAGAATATGCACCAGGGCCACCACCTTGTGGGTCTGGCTTATGTGGGTCCTGGGGAATTGGAGGCAAGTGCCTTAACTGCTAAGCTATCTCTCCAGCCCTAAACAAGGATTTCCTAATGCAAACATGTAAAAGTTTAAACGATAAGATGGCACAAATATTTTTAGGTGTTAAATAATAAATATTGAGGAAAAGCCGGGCGTGGTAGCGCACACCTTTAATCCCAGCACTCGGGAGGCAGAGGTAGGAGGATCACCATGAGTTCAAGGCCACCCTGAGACTACATAGTGAATTCCAGGTCAGCCTGGGCTAGAGTGAGACCCTACCTCGAAAAACCAAAAAATAAAAAAATAAAAATAAAAATAAATAAATAAATAAATATTGAGGAAAAAGGCTTATCTTTTTAGAGCATGATTTGCATGAAACAGTGCTCCTACTAGTTTCTAAGAGTTCTGTATCTTACAAAATTTCTCCAAATAGGGGCTGGGGAGATGGTTCAAGGGCTAAAGGCACTTGCTTGCAAAGCCTGCTGATCTGAGCTCCATCCTTGCCAGCAACCACATAAAGCTGGATGCAAAGCAGTGTATTTGTCTGTGGTCGGGTCATGCCTATGGAGATGGGAGTTGGAGCCAGGAGAATCTGAAGCTGGAGGGACAGCTAGATTGGCAACTGTTTTCAGGAGAATGAGCTTCTGACTCCAAGTAGGTAGAAGAGCAGAGACACCTTGAGGCTATCCTCTGATCTCTATTTGTGGGATTCAAAGTTAAACTTTTAACCCAATCCACATCTGCCTTGCTGGCACTGTGTTAATTCCCAACAGTAGATACATTTCATTCATCTCACATATGCTATCTCCACATATTGAGTTCTGTTTGCTTTTGAAACTGACAAGTTGTCTCCTCATTAGTGAGGCATCACTCTCTGCCACTTCCACACACGGAATCAGTAATGCTAACTCCTCTTTGCTCTTTCTCTAGATAGGATAAATTCAAGTCTGTCTCTCTCTCTCTCTCTCTCTCTCTCTCTCTCTCTCTCTCTCTCTCTCTCTCTCTCTCTCTCTCTCTCTCTCCCCTTTGATGATTAGCCTTTACAAACAATCCCCAGATATACTTTCTTTAAGTTCCTTAATTAGTAACCTACTACTTGAACTTTTTACCTATAAAATTTGACAGTAAACCTTCCCCACTAAAAGACGAGCTTGAGCTGGAAAGATGGCTCAGATGGTTAAAGGCACTTGCTTGCAATACTTGATGGCCTGGGTTCAATTCCACAGTACTCACGTAAAGCCAGATGCACCAAGTGGCACATGCATCAGGAGTTCATTTATAGTGGCAGGAGGACCTGACATGCCTATATTCTCTCTCTCTCTCTCTCTCTCTCTCTCTCTCTCTCTCTCTCTCTCTGCCTCATTCTCTCTCTGTCTGTCTTAAATTTAAAAAAATTAGGGCTGGAGAGATGGTTCAGAGGTACTTGCCTGCAAAGCCTAATGACCCAGGTTCAATTCCTCAGTACCCACATAAAGCCAAATGCATAAAGTAGCACATGCATCTGGAATTAGTTTGCACTGGCTAGAGGCCCTGGCAGTCCATTCTTTGTTTCTCTCCTCTCTCTCTCTCTCTCTCTCTCTCTCTCTCTCTCTCTCTCTCTCAATTATAACTAACTAAATAAAAATATATTTTAAAAAAATTTTTTTAAAAAGAGCTCCTAGGGACCATAGAGATGGCTCAGCAATTAAGGCCTGCAAAGCTTAATGACATGGGTTCAATATACCAGAACCCAAGTAAAGCCAGATGCACAAGGTGGCGCATGAATCTAAAGTTCATTTGCAGTGGCTGAAGGCCCTAGTGCACCAATTCTCTCTGTCTCTCTCCTCTCTCTCTCCCATACAAATAAATATTTTTTTTTTAAAAAAAAAAGAGCTCCCAGCCAGGCATGGCAGCACATGCCTTTAATCCCAGCACTTGGGAGGCAGAGGTAGAAAGACACCATGAGTTCAAGGCCACCCTGAAACTACATAGTGAATTCCAGGTCAACCTGGGCTAGAGTGAAGACCCTACCTCGAAAATCCAAAAAAAAAAAAAAAAAAAGAATAAGAAAAAATGTATAATGAGCTCATTTGTCTTCTATTTTAAAAGGAAAATGCTAACATGGAATTCTAAATATAGAAAATTTGTGGCCACTTTAACTTTTCATTATATTTTTGGTATACCAACTTAAAGCATGAATGTGTGACAATGATTTAATGACATGTTAGAAGGCCTAACAAGTACAAATTCATAAATTTAAGCACTCCTATTATTTAAAAACCTGTAAAGCTGTCTCATGAAATCATAAATGTTACTTGTTTAGGTGATATAATATACATTGGGGCCTTCAGATGAGAGCATTCTCAGGCTATAAAGGTTAACATTAGAGACATAAATTTTGATGATCTCCTTCCAAAACAGGTGTAAAAATAATTGTATTTAGAGCCGGGCGTTGTGGCGCATGCCTTTAATCCCAGCACTTGGGAGGCAGAGGTAGGAGGATTGCTGTGAGTTCAAGGCCACCCTGAGACTATATAGTGAATTCCAGGTCAGCTTGGACTAGAGCGAGACCCTACCTCGAAAAACCAAAAAAAAAAAATAATAATAATAATAGTAATAATTGTATTTATATATATGAAAGGTTCTTTTTTCAGTACGTCAGGATTTTATTTCTTTTTATTTCTTAACTTATTTTATTGACCACTTCTATACATATACACAATATACCATAGTCAAAATCCCTTTTCACAACCCTCCCTCCTTTTCTATTCCCCCTCCACTGAATCCCTTCTTCTTTCCAACTAGTCTCTGGTCTATTTAGATGTCATCATCTTTTCCGTAGGTAGTGTCAGCTACTGTGAGGTCATGAATCTCATGGCCATTTTGTGTCTGGATGACAGTATTGCAAAATCACTCCTCCCTTTCTTTTGATTCTTACATTCTTTTTTGGATGAAACCTATATCTGTTGATCATTTACTGGTCTGGGCCTTGAGCTTTCTTATTAATAAGAAGAAACTCTGTATATACAAGTCTTGTGTTGGTATCCCATTCCCCCTAAGGGCCCTCCTTGATGGGATTGTGGGAATGATCCATGGGATGGAGGGTTAGGAGTTGTGCAAGCAGCAGAGTAAGGTTCTTTAATTAGATCTCTTCTCTCTGAAGTTCACCTTCCTATAAAAAACAGGATCACAGTCACCAGGCATATTATCCTCTGGGGACCCTCCTGTTTTACAGGAGCTCTGCCTTCTTTCCTTCTCTTAAGCTCTGTAATACTCTATAATAAAATCTTTCTAAACTTCAAAAAAAATTCTTGGAGTTGCAGATAAATATATATCCTTTTTATTATTTAACAGTGACATATAAATTATGCGGACACTCTGAACTCAATGTTGGTAAAGTCCAAGACAGTATGTTCTGAAAATTCTACCAAAGCTGCTTACATTCCATTGTATAATGCGACAGGATCAATGTGCAGGGAAAGGCAATTAGTGAAACATTTTATTTAATGGTGAAAGTGAAGCTTTGCCAGTGTAATTTACCTAATTATGTGCTCTCTGCAAAGCTATTACCTTCTGGACAGAGTCCCAATGCTTCGTAAGTCAAGAGCTCATTGGCAGAAAAACAGTCGTGAAGCTCTATGACATCCACATCATTTGGGCCTAGGCCAGATTTCTCATAGCACTTTCTGGCAGCTTCTTTACTCATATCGTAGCCAACCTAAAATCAAAATGATGCATATATAAATTATGAGCACCAAAACTGGGCCACTCAGACAAGGATTTTAAGAGTAATATATGCAGCCAGGCATGGTGGAGCACTCCTTTAATCCCAACACTCAGGAAGCAGAGGGAGGACTGCCATGTGTTCAAGGCCACCCTACAACTACACAGTGAATTCCAGGTTAGCCTGGGCTAGAGGGAGACCCTACCTCAAAAAACCAAAAAAAAAAAAAAAAATTGTACTATTAAAATTTAATTAAGACCTACAAAAAGGACTTACAATTCCTCAGATTCTATTTTTTTTTTTTTTAAATATTTTATTTATTCATTTTCAAGCAGAGAGAGAGAGAGAGAGAGAGAGCGCACCAGGGCCACCACCTTGTGGGTCTGGCCCATGTGGGTCCTGGGGAATTGAACCCAGGGCCTTAGGCACTAGAAGCAAGTGCCTTAACCGCTGAGCCATCTCTCCAGCCCCCTCAGATTCTATTTTTGTGCTGTTGTGAGAACTATCAAATCACAATGCTTATCTGTACTGGCTGAGAACTTTCAATACATCATCGTAAGTTGGGTTCACTGGAAAATATAAGGAAGTTTCCGTATGAAAATACACAATCTTCTTTTTGAAGATCATATGGGGTTCAAACTGTTTTCCTAAGGGCCATGCTCAACTTTTATTCAGGAAATAAAACTAAAATAATAAAAAGTGAGCATTCAGAAAACTTGGGTATGAATCAGTATGCCATAATCCATTGTTGTGACAAAATACCTGAGAAAACAGTTTAAACTCAGGAGAGATTTATTAAAATTTTTTTGAGACAAGGTCTCTAACCCACAGTATAGTTGAGTATGACCTTAAACTCCTGATCCTCCTGCATCTACCTCTCAAGTACTGAGATTACACGCATTTGCCACACTAAACTCAGCTACTTAATAGAATCTTTTTTGTTTTTGTTTTTGTTTTTCGAGGTAGGGTCTCACTCTAGCCCAGGCTGACCTGGAATTCACTATGTAGTCTCAGGGTGGCCTTGAACTCACAGCAATTCTCCTACCTCTGCCTCCAGAGTGCTGGGATTAAAGGTGTGCGCCACCACGCCCGGCTCCTTAATAGATTCTTAAGAATGGATCATAATATAATAATTTATAGGCCAATTATTTGCAAATAAATACCTTTCTGAGCTGATGGCACTATGCTGTCACTACGAAATTTAAAACAGAATTTCTTTATTTTAAAACACTAGGGAATTTCAGGTGTGGTGTCTCTCACCTTTAATCCCGACACTTAGGAGGCAGAGGTTGGAGGATCACTGTGAGTATGAGTCCAGCCTGTGCTATAGAATGAGTTCCAGGGCAGCCTGGGTTTAGAGTGAGGTCATACCTCAAAAATACCGAATAAATAAATAAATAAATATAACGGAATCTCAAATATACCACTTTAATCATGCTTTTTTCTTCAAATGTACTTGGCAAGTCAGTCACCATCTCTTGTGCCAGAATCTCCACGGCTTTGGGCTGCAGATGATACTTTTCTACGAACTCTTCACTAGCCAGTATCGCCGCCGCAGCGCCATCTGAAGTGGGACTAGAAGTGAAAATGATTACTTCCTCCAACAGCACCTCAACCCCAGGCCTTCAGACTGGGAAAGCTGAGAAGAAAAGCGAGGTGTGCTCACTGGCCAGTGCACTTGCTTCCCACCGGGGACTGACCTCCAACATGACCTCACATGTCAGTTACTGCTCAGTCTCTACAGTCTCTCCCAAAGTTCACACTGCAAAGAACTCTGGATCTACCCTTGAGAGATGCAGGAAGCAACCTCTGGTGACTTTCTGAGGAGTGAGTCCAAAAGCTTATCACCATGCTAATACCATAAATTTCCCCTAGAGGCATCTATAGCTCTAATTTTGCTTTAGTCCAGACGGCCCCATCTAAATTCCCCTTGGAAATTGGGCCAGGACAGATAGGGGATACAAGACAGCCCATAGGTAAGATTCTCGAGTTCTTCTCAACATAGATCTTTTCCCTCAGAACAAGCTGTGAAACTAGGTTGCAAACACCAATGACCCACGGACGAGTTGGAAAGGACTTCCTACGTGGGCCAATCCTGGGGCTGTAATAGAGAACCCCTGACACAACTTGCTCACTGCACCCCACAGGCTCAACCAGAACTCTGCACAGGACTGCAGAGTACTCAACACATCTTCTAGGAGAGAGATACTGTCAGGCAACTTACAAATGCAACTAATAACATCCTTCTGATGCCTCCCATTACTTTTGTTCTCAGCTATTTTTACAGAGTAAAATTTCCCTTATATTAGAAGCCTACAGGGAAAACAAATGCTGAAGAAAAAAAAAAAAAAAAAACTTTGGACTCCACTGGCCTCCTAAGCCACATTTTAATGAACAAATAGTTAAAACAACTAAAGAAGTAGAAGTTATTGGAGAAGGAAGAGGGAAAATACAGTTTTTCAAGACAGGAGATGGTTCTGTCTTAGGGTCACAGTAAGAATTGAGGGCCACATTGGCAATTCTATAAAAGCTACAACCAGACACAGAGCTTAAGATTCAAAAGCAGAGGGCTGGGCAGCGAGGGGGCAGTTATGGCTATTAAATATTAAAACATTTTCCTTACCAACATTGTAAGATAGTCAAAAAATCGAAAATACTTCGCGATCTCATTATTTCATCTAAACTGTATTCTTCTTGGAACTGAGAATACCTGAATACAAAATAAGTAGTTACAAGATGTAGATAGCACCTTTGATTTTTGTGGTGTGTTTGCATGCAAGTACATATATTGAATGTGTGTGTAGCCCTGAGACAATGTTGAGTGTCATGTTTCAGAAATGCTCTCTACCGTTTTATTATTATTATTTTGGTTGTGTTTGCTTTTGGGTTTGTCTTTTTTTGGAGACAGCATTTCTCACTGACCTGAAGTTCACCAACTAGGCCAGACTGGCTACCCAGTGAGCCCCAGGCATCCTCCTTTCTCTACCCCCCAGCACTATGATTATAGGTGTGCACCACCATGCCTGGCATTTTTATGTTGGCACTGGGGATCAAACTCAGGTCCTCATGCTTAAGAAGTAAGCAGTTTAGCAAGATTGAGCTATCTCCTAGCCCACAAGTGTATTTTTTGTTGAAGATGTCTTGGTCCAAAGTTAAAGAGAAAAAAATATGTGAAAATTCTTTTCATAACCCACAGAGTTTTAAGACTAGTTTCAACTTTAAATAAATCATTTAAATAGAATAAAAAAAAACTTACTCTGAAATAACCCATATATGTGTGGAGATGGCTCACCCCTGTAATGCCAGCATTTGGCTGGTGGAGGCACAAAGATCAAAAGTTCAAGGTCATCCTCAGCTACAGTGATTTTGGGTCCAGCTAGGGATACATGAGATCCTGTTTCAAGAAACAACTTAAAAATTGCTTGTTCTTTGCTGGGGAGATGGGTCAATGGTTAAAGATAGGGTCTGGCTCTAGTCCAGGCTGACTTGGAACTCACTATGTCATCTCAGAATGGCCTCCAACTCACAATGATCCTCCTGCCTCTGCCTCCCAAGTGCTGGGAGATGCAAGGCATACCAATTAATTTTTTTAATAAAATAAAAAAATTGCTTGTTCCTTGTTCTGGAGTCCAGGTATGGGGCTTTTAAAATCCTTGTAATTTCCCAAGCGATGAAGTGTTGTCTTTTGTTATGTTAATTGGACAAGCACAGTGAGAAAGTGTACCCCTCCCCAAATGGGAGACTCATCACCACAAAGACCAACCATGTGAGTCCAGGATGAGACTCTGGGGTGTGCTAGGAGCGTGACAGGAAGAGCAGCTCTCCCAGACCTCATGCTAGACCCTATGTTCTCCACATTTGGCTATTTTTGTTTGGTTTTGGATTTTTTCTTAGGCAGGGTCTCATATATCCTAGGCAGAGGATGACTTTGAACTTCTGATCCTTCTGGCTCCATCTCCATAGTGCAGGGAACACCACACCCAGTTTCATTTGGCTATTTCATTTGGCTATTTCTAATTGACATCCTTATAATAAAACTATAATTATAAACATAGCATTTTCCAAAGTTCTATAAATTGTCTCAGTGAACCCTGAACCTGAAGGGAAATCCCCTGGGAATCCCAGGATTTCTCTAGTCAGCAGTAATGTGGGTGGACTGGTCTATTACCTGCCCAAGTACTGTGAACTCAGAGCCTGTAATCTTTGGATGGCTCATGCCAGTACCAAATTTCAGTGCACTCAGCTTCTGACAGACCAGATGGGAGTTCAGACAGAAAACTGGATTTTATTCCTGGTACTTATAAAAATCTAGTTCCTTAAAATTAAATGACTTGTAATTCAACCATTTTTGTGGTGATTAAATGCAAGTTCATTTAATGAAGGCTACTGGAGTCTCTTTTTTTCCCAGGTAGGGTCTTACTCTAGCCCAGGCTAAACTAAAACTGACTCTGTAACCCAGGCTGGCCTGGAATTCACTGCAATCCTACCTCAGCCTTCTGAATGCTGGGACTAAAGGCGTGAACACCACACCTGGCTTTGAAAGTCTTAAATGTATGAAACCTGGCATAAACTATCTGAATCTGTTAATAATACATTTCTCTTCTGATCATGTTAAAAAAAGAAATTTATGTTTATCTTCTTTGGTTCCTCTAATAAATTCAGGAGGCTTCAGAAACTGCTCTGAAGAAAACAGCAGCAAGAGACATCAGAAGGTGAAAATTAGTAAGCAGCACTGGGAAAAACAAAAAGATTGCTGGGCTGGAGATGGCTCAGCAGTTAAGGTGCTTGCCTGCAAAGCCTGATGACCCAAGTGATACACAGTAGTGCATGCATTTGGAGTTTGTTTGCAGTGGTGAGTAGGCCTGGTACATCCATTCTCATTCTCTCTCTCTCTCTCTCTCTCTCTCTCTCTCTCTCTCTCTCTCTCACATAAATCAAATAAATAAATACTTTTTAAAGATATACACTCTCTTTTTCTCCCTGCCACTTTCTCACACACCCTCTCAAATAAATAAAAAAATATATAAAAATTAAGACAGGCATGGTGTCACACACCTTTAATTACAGCACTCGGGAGGCAGAGGTAGGATTACTGTTAGTTCAAGACCAGCCTGGGCTATAATGAGACCCTACCTCAAAAGTAAAAAAAAAAAAAAAGGAAAGAAAGCAATTCAAATTTTTAGAGAATAAAACATGTGTAATTTAGATCTATACACTAGTGTCTGCATTTTCACTTCTCTTTGTTTTGTTTTTACACAACAGAGTATCAGGCTACCCAAAAACCTGGCCTTGAATTCTCTACCTCCAGTGTTACAATTACAGGTTTGTGCAGTGCTGGGGATCAACCCAGGTCTAAGCAGACACTGCCAGCTGAGCTATAGCCGAAGCCCCACTGGACTCTCAGTGTTTAAAAACTGTACATAAGCAGGGCATGCTGGAGCATGTCTTTAATCCCAGCATTCAGGAGACTGAAGGAGGAGGAGCGATGTGAGTTCAAGGCCAGCCTGGAGCTACAGAGTGACTTCCAGGTCAGCCTGGGCTAAAGTGAGACTCTACAAAAAAAAAAAAAAAGTGTAAAGAATGTATTTCTCATGTTACTTTATCCTGTCCCCTCCCACTCTCACTAACCCGGGTCCTCTTCCCATTTGTCCCTTCCTACTATCATGTCAGTGAGCTTCATTAGGGTTGCTCACAGGAGCACAGGACAGGGTTTGTTTACAGGAAGACAGACACCAGAGCAAATCTCATCCCTCCCCTATCACCACTAAGTGCATAGAGATCCTCCAGGAGGGTCCAACCTTGCACAAAAATTCAGCTGTTGAGGACATAGAATGCAACAGCTATGCCACACCCAGAAGGCAGCATTCCACCGCTCCCTCCTCACATCCCCAGGTTCAGCCTCTTCTGTAGCATTCTCAGAGCTTGGAGGGGTGGTACAGGTGTGTGGCTCTCTCAGCACTCTGACCAGTCATATGAGTCTCTGTAATCACTGCTAGTCACTGCACAGAGAAAATTCTCTAGGGGGAGAAATAAAAACTGGCTACCTCTTATGCAATTCATAACCCCCTACCCTATGGACTGATAGATCCAGTATGCCCACCGAAGAGGGCCCCCAATGGGTTGGGGACAGGGAGGAGGGAAATGGGGATACCATCACAAGATTTGCTCATATGATGTATCTAATTACTGATAATAAAGATATTAAAATACAAATGCACTGTATTTTTTATGTTCATCTGTTAATGAAATTATAATTTTGATTATTAAAAATAAAATTATAAATATTTGTATGGGCAAAAAATAAAATTCTCTGACCAAAGCTGGCCTAAGGGAACAAAATAGTTATTTAGAAGGACCTTTGACAAGCACATGGTATCCATTTAGGCAAACACCAGTGGAGGGGGTAGGTGTGTGTGCAGATGTACATGCCCACGTGCACAAAAGCATGCAGAGAGCACTGACATGTGCATCTATCACGCCTCCACATTTTCTCCTTTAGATGAGTCTCTCACTGGACCAGGAGCTGCTGTTCTGGTCAGACTGGCTGACCAGCAAAAAAAAAAAAAAAAAAAAAAACCCAGGAGAGGGGATATAGGCATGTGTAGCCATGCCCCATTTTTAAAAATTTTTATATACTTTATTTGCAAATATTCAAAATCGGGATGACATTTTCTTGGAAAGGGGATGGGAAAACTGGATAAACCAGGGCTGGGGAGATGCTCAGCCCTTTAAGGAAAGTGCTAGCAAAGTCTGCCTGCCCAGTGTTCAATTCCCTAGTACCCCTGCAAAGCCAGCCAAAGGAAGTGGCACAAGTCTAGAGTTAGTTTGCAGCAACAGGAGGCCATGCCTTCCCTGTCATGATGGACTGTAACCTTGAACTCAAACAGCCCCAAGAGAAGGCATGGGAACTTGGAAGTGACTGTCTCTCTCCAGTGTTCTGCAGCCATGATTCAACACTGACAATGTACAACAGCTTTGCATTATTCAACATAATTTGGGGGGGGTTCATATTAAATTTCAATAGCTGGGCGGTAGAGATGCCTCAGCAGTTAAGACACTTGCCTGCAAAGTTTTATGACCTGGGTTTGATTCCCAAGTACCCATGTAAAGCCAGATGCACAAAGTGGCACATGCACCTGGAGTTCATTTTCAGTGGCTACAGGCCTTGGCACACCCATTCTATGCTCTCTCTCTCTCTCTCTCTCTCTCTCTCTCTCTCTCTCTCTCTCTCTCTCTCCCCTTTCAAATAAAATATTTCAAAATCTTCATAACCAAGGCACAATTTTTGACAAATTAATGAGTAAATTTCAATCTAATAACAGCTTCTCCAAATACCTCCAGCGGCTGAGGAAATTTCTACACCACATAGAATCCACGTGCAGAGAACTATCTAGCATGAAAAAAAATAACTGCCAGCCAAAGAAAATTTTTAAGATGAAGCACCCTGGTGTGATGGTGGCTTTAATCCCAGTACTTAAGAGGCTGAGGTAGGAAAATCACAGTGAATTCAAGGCCCGTCTGGAGCTACAGAGCAAGTTCCAGATCAGTTATCTTTGGGGCTGGGGAGGTAGCTCAGCTGACAGACTGCTTGCCTAGCATGCACAAACTGCTGGGTTCAATCCCCAACACTGCAGAAACCAGGTATGATGTATGGCTGTTATCCCAGAACCTAGTGGGTGGAGGCAGGGCAATCATAAGTTCATGATCTCCTCAGCTACATAAAGAGAGTAAGGCCAGCCAGCCTGGAGCTAAGTAAGACTCACCCTCCCCTCCTGCCAAAAACTCCACTTGCCTAGCATTTTGATGCCCTGGGTTCCATCACAGAACCACAAAATAAATAAAGTTATCTTTGACCATCTTTCAGAAACCAACTTATTTAGGCTATATCCTGTGATAGGCACCCGAGAAACAGATACCCTCAAAGAATTCAGTATGAATTCCATGGTAAAGAAATACAGTATTCTGGGCTAGAGAGATGGCTCAGTGGTTCGATTCTTTAGTACCCATGCACAAGGTGGAGAATGTATCTGGAGTTCATTCTCAGTGGCAGGAGGCCCTGGCATGCCTGTTCTCCCTATCCCTCTCACTCAAACAAATAAAATAAATATTTTCTTAAACCAGCAAAAAGATTTGGATTAAAAAAAAAAAAAAAAAGATAGTGGGGCATGGTGGCGCACGCCTTTAATCCCAGCACTCGGGAGGCAGAGGTAGGAGGATTGCCATGAGTTCAAGGCCACCCTGAGACTACATAGTGAATTCCACGTCAGCCTGGACTAGAGCGAGACCCTATCTGGAAAAAAAAAAAAAAAAACAGACCTAGTAGGGCGTGATGAACATGCCTTTAATCCCAGCACCCACTCAGTAGGCAGAGGCAGGAGGATCACTGTGATTCCAGGCCAGCCTGGGACTACTGAATGAATTCCAGGTCAGCTTGAGCTACAGTGAGACCCTTCCTCAAGGGAAAAAAGAATAAATAAACATTCAAGTTAGTTAGATCTTTGAGCTCTTATATTTTGCTTTTCAAGTATAAAGCTGCATATTATACAGGAAGACAAACCAGATCTTCACTTCATGTTTTTTAAATACTTACGGGTTATTAACTGAGTGTTTGTGATTTTTCCATCCAATTTTTGCAAAGTGCTCTATTTTTGTTCCTATAGAGAAAGTAGATATCCATCAGTGTGTTAGTATTTTCCTGCTGCTTATTAGCAACTGTTGCAATGGTACTCAGTATTCTACTAACTATCCCAGTGTCCTTTGCATAGGTGTCAGTGTTAAAGAAGGCTTTGACAGTGATCCCTCATCAATTTTGATAATGAAATTTGAGTTTGTTTAATCCCATCAGTCACTCAGGAGGCTGATGTAGGACGATCACCTTGAGTTTGAGGCCAGACTATAGCTAGAGTGAATTTCAGATCAGCCTGGGCTAGAGTGATAGAGTTGAGAACCCTGCCTCAAAAAGAGCAAAAAGGGGAAGAGAGGGCCAGAGAGATGGCGCAGCAGTTAAGGCACTCGCCTGCAAAACTTAACAACCCAAGTTCAATTCCCCAGTGCCCACATAAAGCCAGATGCACAAAGTGGCACAAGGATGCATCTGGCATTTGGGGTTTGTTTGTAGTGGCTAGAGGCCCTGGTGTGCCCTTTCTCTTTCTCTCTCTCTCTCTCTCTCTCTCTCTCTCTCTCTCTCTGTCTCTCTCTCTCTCTGCTTGCAAATAAATAAAAAAAATATTTTTTAAAAAGAGAAGGAAAAGTCCATTGTCTAGAACTGATAAGATGGCACTATGAAAAATATTCCCATGTATGTATGTATGTATGTATGTATGTATATGTATTTATTTATTTTCTGGCAAGCAGGATGATTTTCCAAATAGAAATGACATACATATTCAAATTGGAGTCAAAGTTATTCCACTTCTAATAAAACCAGAAGGTGGGCTGGGCGTAGGGGCGCACGCCTTTAATCCAGCACTTGGGAGGCAGAGGCAGGAGGATCACCATGAGTCTGAGGCCAGCCTGAGACTACATAGTGAATTCCAGGTCAGCCTGAGCTAGAGTGAGACCCTACCTCAAAAAACCAAACAAAAAGCAACCAGAAGGCGGGGTTGGAGAGATAACTTAGCAGTTAAAGTGCGTGCCTGAAAAGCCTAAGGACCTCAGTTTGCTTGATTCCCCGGTGCCCATGTAAAGCATTTGAAGTGGCTGGAGGCCCTGGAACCCTCTCTCTATCAAATAAGTATATAAAATATTTATTTTTTAAAAAACAGAAGGCGGAAGCCGGACGTGGTGGCGCACGCCTTTAATCCCAGCCCTCGGGAGGCAGAGGTAGGAGGATCACCATGAGTTCAAGGCCACCCTGAGACTACATAGTGAATCCCAGGTCAACCTAGACTAGAGTGAGACCCTACCTTGAAAAAACAAAAAACAAACAAACAAACAAAAAAAACCAGAAGGCGGAACTCACTCTGCACATGTGGTCACAATGAGGAGTGATCAGGATTAATATGTTGCCAAGAAACTCATACTCTTTGAGATTGATCTCACTGTCAGATCAAAGGAAACATGGTCTAATTGTTAGCAAGACAATTAAATTTCTCAAGACACCTATTTGGACAAGGTAAGAAAATACTGTAGTGTTGGGGTTTTTAGCTTTTGTTTTTACTTTTCTTTTTTAAGTTAATTTATTTGCCAGCAGAGGGAGATAGAAGACAGACAGAATGGGCTCGCCAGGGCCTTCAGCTGCTGCAAACAGACTCCACATGCATGTGCCACTTTGTACATCTGGCTTTATGTGGGTACCGAGGAATCAAACTCAGATTGTTAGGCTTTGCAAACAAACGCCTTAACTGCTGAGCCATCTCTCCAGCCCTGTTTTTAATTTTTCATATGTGCTTGCTATTACTAAAATGAAGGTTCTGGGCTGGAGAGATTACTCAGTAGTTAAAGGCCCTTGTTTGCAAAGCCTGATGGGCCAGGTTCAGTTTCACAGTACCCATATAAAGCCAAATGCACAAAGTGGCACATACATCTGGAATTTGTTTGCAGTGGCAAGATGCCCTGGTGCACCCATTCTCATTCATTATTCATTTTCTCTCCCTCTGTCTTGCCCTCCCCCCCCCTCTCTCTCTCTCTCTCTCTCACACACACACACACACACATTCTTTCTGTTTGCAAATAAACAATAAAATTTTTTGAAACCTTATTTTTTTAAGGTTTAGAGACTATTAGATTAAAAGGGGAATTACAGAAAGCTCCCACCATGAGAGAGGAAAGAGGGAGAAAACCCTCTAAATAAAATATTTTTAATAAACAAATAAAAGGGTTTGTCTGACAAACAAATGTCTTGACTGTTAAGCCCTTCGGAGTCTTCACCACAGCATGTGCACTAAACAGAGGAGGAAGCATGCGCATCTGACCTGATGAAGAACCAGTCTGACTCCATCTTAAGATTAGTAGCTACCTTGTAACAAGGTTCTGCTTGAAATGACCGTACCCTGAACTTGCCTAGACTTCCCCAACTGTGCTCTACCACTCCCAAGAATTTCCCTGCCCTGGTCCTGCTCTAACCCTCCTGGAATCCAGGCTATTCCCTAATGGTGATAGGACACATGCCATCCAGGGAATTACGCCAAGTAACCTTAATGCTGCCGTTCGCTTCTGTATTATGCCTGCCAAAGATGTTGGAAACTCCCCAGTTTTTAAGACATATAAGTCCCACTTCCCCCATGATTAGTGCTGTTCTCTTAAGCCCTATCGTTGGGTGAGACAGTCACTGGCCAGCTTTCAAGTGCACAAATATAGCTTGCTTTATTTGGCCTAAATTTGAGTCTGTTGTCTTGTCTTGGTATCCGGGAGTTCAACACTGGCCCATGTCATGAAGCATCTTGGGAGCTTAGTACCCCACAGAACCAATGGGAAGCAGTGACAACTCAACCCTAAGGAAAAGTCTCTAGCACTGACCTCTAACCTCCGCCATGCTCTTGCTAATATTTGTGCCCAAACTTGCTTTAGAAGATTAAAGGAACTCTGAGCAGACCTGAGCTGGGAGGCACTGTTATAATACTGAACTCAAGTAGATTTCAACAGGTTTATATCAATGGACTGGATCAGAATATAAATTAAAGGCCTGGTTCTATTCTTAAATCCTTGAAGCAACCCACGGAAAGCCACAGCAACCATGAGAGGTTCCGCGCTAGATTCTCTTTAACTACAAGCTCGACGAGGTTCACTAATGTGATAACTATCAGAAGAGCTGGCATGTGTCACATATAGAAAGTAGACTGTTGGGCATGGTGGCATACACCTGTAATCACTTGGGAGGTAGAAAAGAAAGATCAACAGTTTGAGACTAGCCTGAGTGACACAGTCAGTTCAAGGCCAGCTACAGAAGAATCTGTCTCAAAAAATAAAAAAGTTAGCTGGAGCCGGGCGTGGTGGCGCATGCCTTTAATCCCAGCACTCGGGAGGCAGAGGTAGGATGATTGCTGTGACTTCAAGGCCACCCTGGGACTACATAGTGAATTCCAGGTCAGCCTGGGCTAGAGTGAGACCCTACCTCGAAAAACAAAAAACAAACCAAAAAAAAAGTTAGCTGGCTGTGGTGGCCCACACCTTCAATTCCAGTACTTAGGAGGCAAGGTAGGAGGATCACAGCGAGTCTGAGGCTGGGTTGGGAATGCAGAATGAGTTCCATGTCAGCCTGGGCTAGAGTGAGACCCTACCTCAAAAAAAAATCCAATAAATAATAAAGATCAACATTATCTTTCTCTATGTATGACTAAGATACCACTGTGACAGTTTTAGGCATATTTCTTTTAGGCTAGACCTACACATAAGAAAGATCTTATTTACTTGTGGGGTATAAAAGGCTCACTTTCCTGCCCTCCAATGTCCTGAGCGTGGACACTGACCTGACTATGCCAGTTCAGTCTCTGATCTGCCTACTTACACAATCAGTCCTGGTGGGTCTAATTTCTATGCTTTTGTTTTGTTTTCTTTTGTTTTTTTTTCGAGGTAGGGTCTTTCTCTAGCCCAGGCTGATGTAGAATTCACTATGTAATCTTGGGCTTAAAGACTGGGATTAAAGGTGTGCACCACCATGCCCAGCTGGTGGGGCTAATTTGAAGTGGCTTCAAAGATACCCGTGAAGCCTATCCAACTGTTCCAACATTTCTGTTTTGAGGAAGCAACTGATACAAGTACTGGAATCTTGTAATGCGCATGTTTTTCTCTAGTATCTCCTTAGCTGCTGGCACTGCTAGAATGAACAGTGATGGCCTTCAGCTACTCTGCTACCCTGCAATGACACCATTGCATAAAGAGTAGAGTGCTAACCTCCGAGTGTCTTACAGATTTGAAGAAGCATCTGACATAGCATTGAGGACAGAAGTAAGAGCTTAAGAGACGGTGTTCAACCTGGGTGAGGTATGCCCAAACACCACAAGGAATGAATGTTCTGGTGCCAGAGGTACGCCACCTCCCTAAGATTTCTTGGCTAGGGAGAACCTAGAGGTCTCCCTGGTCTCCCACGAACAATAAAAGCTATCGCCCCTGCTGTTGGTTGCATGTCACAACTACATGGTAAGACCCTATTGTTAGAGGATTCACAAGCATTGACTGCAGGATGTGGGGAAACAAGTGGAGATTGAAATGGAAGCTCCCTCTCTGTTGGCTTTTACAGTTCTCAAAGGAATTGTCTATACAGGCTGCTGGGGAAAAAATGTTGGCCAATAGTTCTACTCAACTATGCACTCTGCATTCTACACCATCCAAATGCCAGGGAAGATGTTCGATTGTCACAAATACAACCCCACTGCACAAGAAGGAGTTCATGTCTAGTACTGCAAGCCAGGACAGAAACCTGTGGCAGAGCGAGGTCACAGGCCCCATTGCTACTGCTTCATTGCAGCATGCTGTGCGGTGTCAATGGCTTTGTGAGCATGTGCATTCATGCCCATTGAGTCCTGCTCCTGTCAAGACTGCTGTCACTCTCAGTCATGGGAGGAAACTCTTTTGCAATGGGAGACTCAACTGGTCTAGATCCTGTGACTACTATGTGATTATTGCTGTGGCATAGTGGCCCAGTGCTTAGCCAAAGGTGGACATCTTTATCACCCCCTCCGAGGCCCAGGGAACATGGGGGAGAGAGAGAAGATGAAAAAAAAGAAAGAAAAAAAAAGAGCCAGAGGAAGGTGGGGGAATGTTATAAGCAAGTTCTTCTGAATTGAAACATCCCCTCCTGAAGGAAGGAGGGAGACTCATGGAACTCAGGAAGTAAACAACTCATAAGTCTTAGGAAGCTCCTAAAACTTACAAGAGTCAAAAAACTCAACTGATGGAGAGGAGACTCAACTAGCAGAGCTGCTGGAGTCATGAGTGAGCTCCATGGGTTCACCTCTGTGTCTTCCCTCAAACTGGGTAGGCTTTTTGGTCATCACCCATGCTTCTGTAAGTAACACCAACAAACCCACTGGTTCACCCAGTTGATCTTTGGTGAATCATAGTTTGGTTTGTTGGCTATGTCCTACTTAGAGTGAAGAGACATCTGTTTGCCTCTCCCCAAGAAAAGCTAACAAGATAAACAAGCATGTTTTCATATATTTTTTAAAAAGGTGAAATGACCAGACATGGTGGCACACGTCTTCCAGCATTCAAGAGGCAGAGGTAGGAGGATTGAAGCCACCCTAAGACTACATAGTGAATTCCAGGTCAGCTTAGGCTCCAGTAAGACTCTACCTCAAAAAAAAAGGAAAGAGCCGGGCATGGTGGCACACTCCTTTAATCCCAGCACTTGGGAGGCAGAGGTAGGAGGATTCCCATCCTGAGACTACATAGTGAATTCCAGGTCAGCCTGGGCTAGAGTGAGACCCTACCTCGAAAAACCAAAAAAAAAAAAAAAAAAAAGAAAGAAAGGAAAGAGGGAGGGAGGGAGGGAGGGAGGAAAAAGAAAAGAAAAAAGCAAAAACAGGGGTAGAAGATATTGTTTTGGCCAAATAAAAAATAAAATTCCCAGAAAAACATTTTTTTACCTATAATAAATATGGCACAGGAATGTACCAAATATACAAGAGTAAGTACAAAAATAATACGATCTAAAAAGTTGATTTACAATGTTCTTTTTATTATTTTAAATTAAACGTAGCTGGGCATGGTAGTGCATGTCTTTAATCACAGCACTCGGTAGAAGGATCGCTGTGAGTTTGAGGCCACCCTGAGACTACACAATGAATTCCAGGTCAGCCTGGGCTAGAGCTAAACCCTACCTCAAAAAACAAAAAATTAAATGTAAATTAAATGTAGCTAAATGAATAAGAGTGCCAAGGAGGTGTCAGCAAGGCCAAAAGACAACGATGAGCCTGCAGACTGGAAAACTAGACAATAGGTACAAAACCTGAGAAATGGAGGCTGGGCGTGGTGGTGCACATTTTAATCCCAGCACTCAGAAGACAAAAGTAGGAGCATCTCCCTGAGTTCCAGGCCACCCTGAGACTACATAGTGAATAAGTCAGCCTCGCATACAGCAAGACCCTACCTCAAAAAAAAAAAAAAAAAAAGATTGAGGAAAGGGACTGGAGATATTGCTAAGTGGTTAGGTACTTGTCTGCAAAACCTAATGACCCAAGTTCAGTTCCCCAGCACTGACATCAAGCCAAATGCACAAAAGGGGCACATGTGTCTGGAGTTGATTTGCAGCAGCTAGAGGCCCTGGCATGCTCACACTCTCTCTCCCTGTCTCTCTCCCTACTTGCAAATAAATAAAAATATTTTTTAAAAATTAAAAAAATGATTTTTAAAACTAGAGTGGGCAGGTGATGTATCACCATAGCGGAGCACTTCCCTCACACGAGTGTGGCCCTGGGGTCAACCTCAGCACCATCACAACAAACAAGCCTGTGCTTGGTATGTACAAGTCCTCAACACTCACAAATCAATACGTAAATGAATAAAGACTCTAAAATTCTCATGTTGAGTCCCTGGCCACAATGTGATTTGTAATACAGAGCTTTGTTGGGGGAAGCAATGAGTGTTTATGTCCCCACTACAATTCATATGTTGGCATCTAATCCCCAAGATGATAGTCTCAGGAGCGAGGGCCTTTGCAGGTAATTAGATCAAGAGGTCAGAGCCTCAGGAATAGGATTAGTAACCTTATAAAAGAGGTCCCAGGAGTTCTTTTCCCCATCCTCATACTAAGGCATAGAGAAGGGGCTTTCTATGGTCCAGGAAGTGGGCCCTCACCTGACAGGAAAGCTGCTGAGCTCTTGACCTTAGACTTTCCAACCTCCAGATCTGAGAAGAATAGATTTCTATATAAACCACAAGTCTATGGTGGTATTTTATTTCAGCAGCACAAGCTAATATGCTGGAACTTGCGTTACAATGAACAAAGCCGTAAAATATGAGTAGCTTTGGATCCAGAAAGTGATTGTGGAAAAGCTGCTAGTGAAAGCCTGAAGTGTCTTGAAGAGACAGGATGCTACAAATAAGGGCTTAAAATCTGACTGAGGTTCTGGGGAGATGGCTCAGAAGTTAAAGGTGCTCGCTTGTAAAGCCTACTTGCCCGGGGTTCAATTCCCCAGCACCCACATAAAGCCAGGTACAAAGTGCCACATGCATCTGGCATTTGTTTGCAGTGGCAAAAGACCCGGGTGCATACACACACATACACAAAGACATGAAGTAAATATATAAAATTAAAGACATCTGAATGGAAACTAGACGAAAGAAGAGTCTTACTAAACAGCAGCAGAAATCGTTTGTTTGTATATTTGCTTTTTTGAGGGGAGGTTATGAGTGAGTGTATGCATGTTCATGTGTTGGGGTGGGCACACATGTATGGCGGTCAGAGGACAGCTCGGGTGTCAATGCTCGCCTTCCATCTTGTTTGAGGCAGGGTCTCTCCTTTTGGGGTACATAGCTGTGTTCACCAGCTTCTGAGTGCTTCTCTTATCTCCACCTCCCCTCTAGCCCTAGGCCCACTGGGATTAGATTCATTAGCACGACAGCATCCATCCACCCAGATTTCCAAGTGGACGTGAGGGCTCCAAACCGAAGCAGCCATGCTTGTGAAGCAAGCCACTTCTCAGCCCCAGAAATATTTACAACACTGGTGCCTATGTAAGCATTAGGAAAGAAACCAAATGTGGAAGTTTCCTTCAACGTAATTAAAAACCATTTGATATCTTCTATATCCTGGTACACTCTGCAGATCCTCACCCCATGAATGTATGTATGTATGTATGTGTATATGTACATATATATCTTTAAAGTTTTTTAACATACCATATTTTTCCATATGCTCTTTTGCAGCATTCCCAAACAGCTGAGGAGCAACTGGATGAGCAGACAATCCATACTTATTGATCAGAATATCAAGATGTTTATCAATTGGATGGCTCCTATCTGAGAACTTGGAAAGAGTGGAGAAAACAAAATTTAATGGGTAGCTGACATAACAAGCAACTCTTGCAACTACATTGCTAAGACATTTGCTTATACTAGGAACAAAGTAAACCAAAATGGTTACTATTAATAAATTATCAGAAAATGCTCTGCAGGAAAACATGGGAAGCTGGGTGTGGTGGTGTACCCTGTAATCTTTGATTGAGAGGTGGAAGCAGGAGGATCCAGAGTTCAAGGCCAAGGTTGGAAAGATAGCTCAGCAGTTAAAGGCACTTGCTTACAATGCCTGATAGCCCGAATTTGATTCCCCAGTACCCCCATAAAGCCAGATGCACTAAGTGGCACAGGCATCTGGAATTCATTTACAGTGTGACAGGAGGCCCTGAGCACCTATATTCACTCTTTCTGTCTGCATTTCTCTGTCTCTCTCTCTCAAATAAATATTTTTTAAATTCTTTAAAAAAAAAAAAGTTTGCCAGGCTTGGTGGTGCATGCCTTTAGTCCCAGCACTCTGGAGGCAGAGGTAGGAGGATTGCTGTGAGTTCAAGGCCACCCTGAGACTACATAGTGAATTTACTGCATTTAGGTCTTTCAACTATGGCTACAATGGTCCATCAAACTCTGCCTTCAGCACTGCAAAGTGTCTCTTGTTAAACAAAGGCTTCAAGTCCTTCCACATTCTTCCTGCAAATCAGTTCCAAAAGACCGAAAGCCACACAGCCAGTTTCTAGCAACAACACCCCCACCCTCTGGTACCAACTTATTGTTGCAGTAACTTCATATTGCTGGATACAACATCCCACCAAGAGCAGCTGACGGAGGAAAGTTTTTCATTTGGCTTATAGTCTCGAGAAGTTTCATGATGGCAGGGGAAAGATGGTAGAGCAGAGTCTGCACATTACTACCCCCTTGCCAACATCAGGTGGATAACAGCAGCAGAGGTATGAGCTGAACTAACACTGGCAAGCTAGGGGCTAATCAACCTCAAAATCCACCTCCAGCAACACGTCTTCACTGTCTAAGCCTTCACATGAGGTGGAACTCACTCTGAAGTCCTGGGCTGGCCTCGAACTCACAGCCATTCTCCTACCTCTGCCTCCTGAGCACTGGGATTAAAGGCGTGCACCACCATACCTGGCTAAAAAATAGTTTTTAAAAAATTGTTTCTAGTGCTGGAGAAATGGCTTAGCAATTAAAGGTGCTTGCTTACAAAGCCTAAGAGCTCAAGTTCAATTCCCCAATATACATATTAAGTCAGATGCGAAGTGATGCATGCATCTGGAGTTTGTCTACAGTGGCAAGAAGCCCTGATATGCCCATTGTCTCTCCCTCAACTCCCCCTCACCAACTGCCACTTTCAAATAAATAATAAAATATTTATAAATTGCTTCTAGTTTTTGTTTCATTTTTTGTTTTAAAAAATATTTGCATTCATTTATTTGCATGGAGAGAAATAATGGGTGTTCCAGGACTTCCTGCCGCTGCAAATAAAGCCCAGAGGCTTGTGCCACTTTGGGCATGTAGCCTTTTGTGGATACTGGGAATCGAACATGGGCCTTCAGGCTTTTTGGACAAGGACCTTAGCCACAGAGCAATCTCTCCGATCCTTGTTCTTATTTTTTTTTTCAATATTTCAGATTTTTTTTTCTTCTCTTTTTTTTTAAGGCAGGGTCCAACTATGTAGCCTTTGGCAGTCTAGAACTCACTACAGACCAATCTGACCTTGACCTTGCAGCAATCCTATGGCCTCTCACACCTCCATGTTCTGGGATCTCAGGCATGTGATTACACTTAGAAAAATGCTACAGCTGGGCATACACCTTTAATCCCAGCACTCTGGAGGCAGAGGTAGGAGGATCACCGTGAGTTCAAGGCCACCCTGAGACTACATAGTGAATTCCAGGTCAGCCTGGGCTAGAGGGAGACCCTGCCTCGGAAAACCAAAAAAAAAAAAAAAGATTCTTCCCTATTTTAAAATGCCAGCACCTGTGTATATACATGGTGTCACATTTCAGCTCTGGAAGATCTGTTACCAATGAAGCTCAGTTAACAGAGTGCTTGCTTAGCATGCACAAAGCCCTGGGTTTAATCCCCAGAACCAAAAAAATAGGTATGGTGTCAAACACCTGCTGGAGGCAAAAGGATCAGAAGTTCAAAGTCAGCCTTGACTACATAGCAAGTCTGAAACCAACCTGGATATATGAGAGTGAGACTCTTATCTAAAAAAAAATAACTGTGGCAAATTATATTTTATGTTGCTTATTAGACTATGATAGGCAGATGGGCCAAGTTTTCTCAGTGTGGTAACAATTCTGAAAGAGTAAGAAACTCACACTCAATCCAAGGGACCCCTTCGCCATCTTCTCAAACCCCAGAGCCAGCACACAATTTGCCAAACCTTAAAAGAAAATGCAATTATTGTGAAATTTTAAATTTCCAGATACCAAACAAAATACCATTACATACTTGAATTTAAATGAGTGTATCAATTTATATAAAATGCAAATACCAACTATAACCTTATGAAAATTTTTAATAACTTAAAAATTACAGAGAAAATTTTTTTAATATTTTATTCATTTGCAAGCAGAGAGAGATAGACAAGAGACAGAGAGAATGGGCACACCAGGGCCTCCTGCCACTGCAAATGGACTCCAGATGCATGTGTCACTTTGTGCATTTGGCCTGATGTAGGTAATGGGGAATCAAACTTGGGTCCTTAGGTTTTACAGTCAAGTACCTTAACCTCTGAGCAATCTCTCCAGCCCCAAGAATAATTCTATATACCTCAAAGTAAGAGGAAAAATCACAAAGGTGCTTAATTTCTCGCTAGTCTCATGTAAAAATGTAAACCAGGAGTGATGGTGCAAGCCTTTAATCCCAGCACTCGGGAGGCAGAGGTAGGAGGATCACCATGAGTTCAAAGCCACCCTGAGACTACATAGTGAATTCCAGGTCAGCCTGGGCTAGAGTGAGACCCTACCTTGAAAAACCAAACAGTAAATAAATAAATACATGTAAAAGGCTGATTGTGATTTTAATTGAATTAAAATTTTAGTTAGGAAAAAAAAATTTAGTTAGGGTCTAGAGAGATGGCTCAACAGTTAAGGTGTTTGCCTGCAAAGCCTAAAGACCTAAGTTTGATTCCCTAGTACCCACGTAAAGCCAGATGCACCAAGCAGTACATGCATCTGGAGTTCATTTGCAGATGTATAAAGTTGCACATGCATCTGGAGTTCATTTGCATAGGCTAGAGGCCTTGGCAGGCCCATTTCTGACTCACTTTCTCTCTCTTTCTCTCTCCTTGCAAATAAATAATTATTTTTTAAATTTAATTGAAATTTTTAAGGGCTGAAGAGATTGCTGAATGGTTAAGGTGCTTGCTTGCAAAGCCTGACCACATAGATTAGATTCCCCAGTATCCACATCAAGCCAGATGCAAAAAGTGGCACATGCATATGGAGTTCATCTGCAGCAGCAAGAGATCCTGATGAGCCCATTTTCTCTCCCTGTCTCTCTCTCTCTCCCCCCTCTATCTTTCTCTCCTCATGTAAATAAATAAAAATACTTTTAAAATAAAAAATTTTTTTTCAGGGCTGGAAAGATTGCTTAGTGGTTAAGGCATGTGCCTGCAAAACCTAATGACCCAAGTTGATTCCCGAGTACCCATGTGAAGCCAGATGCACAAAGTGGCACATACATCTGGAGTTCATTTGAAGCAGCAAGAGGCCCTGGTGTGCCCATTCAGTCTCTTCTATCTTTTACTCTGCTTGTAAATAAATAAATAAAAATATATTTTAAAAAAATTTCAAGTAGTGCTGGAGTTAAGGCTCTTGCCTGCAAAGCCTGCTGGTCCAGGGTTCAATTCCCCAGTAGCCAGGCGTGGTGGCACACGCCTTTAATCCCAGCACTGGGGAGGCAGAGGTAGGAGGATTGCTGTGAGTTTGAGGCCACACTGAGACTACAGAGTGAATTCCAGGTCAGCGTGGGCTAGAGTGAGACCCTACCTCGAAAAACCAAAAAAAAAAAAAAAAA